>JAPMOR010084905.1:218875-269853 GCA_026543865.1 Argiope aurantia
AAATTTTCAGCAATATTTGATCAAATATTCAAAATCTAATAAATAGATTTTGAACTTATAAATAAACTTATCAAGTGAAATAAAATTTTGTTCAATAAACAGAAGCAAAAAAACTTTAAGTACAAAATTTTGGAATAAAGTTTTGGAAAATAAGATGATATAAACTATTTCTTTTGCTGAAGAATTTTCTGAATAAGATGTCATAAGTTATGCAATAAGCTTTTGACTGGTTGTGATGACAAGTATGAGTGGGTACTTAAGGCATGTATTTTATATTTCTTTCATTCATTCATTGATTTTTGTTATCCTTTAGGATATGTCTTTATTACTTTTAGCTGAAATAGCTCTCAAGCTCAATCAAGGTCTATGATCTCTCAAAATCATTTTAGTTAACATTAAGGATATATATAAATTTTTAGATATCATTTCTTGGTCCTTATTACCTATTGAACTTTGTTAGTTCTTTCATCACAAACAAGGTCAACGAGTTAAACTGCAACACTTTTAAAAAACAGAATTTAAAGCACAGATCAAAAGGTACTATATAACAAATTCAACCCAAACTAAAGAAATTTATGTAACAAAAGCAAAAGTAAAAATGTCTGAAGAAAGTAACTTCAACATTGACAAACACATGTGAATTATATAAACAATTAAGCACCAATAGGTTTAATATTTCAACAACAAAAAAATGGCATAGATAAAAATTGTTTAAAATAACTTTGGAAAAATTCATTAAAAATCAGAGCAAAATTATATGATAATAAAGTTTTAAAATGATGCAAGAATAATTTTTTGTGTGGTGATTTGTTCAGAAGTTAAGATGAAAAAATGTTAAACATTTTAAATTCCATTACAAGGGCATAGAAACTTTTTAATAGTACTTAATTCATCAAAGTGCTAAGAAACAATACATGTCATATTTCATTTGAATCACTCAAGGGGTCTAGAATGTAAAAGAATCAAATAAATGGATATTCTATTTTTAAAAATACATTGATAATGCAGATGCGTCATATGCTATATCATATCATGTCTTAAACTCTTTAATATTTATGTGAGCAGTATTGAAATAAATATTTACTATTGATATCTCAAAAGATCCATCATAATAATTTGGCACATAAAAACAATCAACAGATGCTTATAAGCTGCTCATGACAAACAAAATTATCTCTATTTTATAAAACCAACATTAAAATTGCTTTAGTCAACATAAAATATTTCAGATACAAAAAGTTGCAAGACTAGGAAAAAAAAAAAAAGATTTCTGGGAAATTAGAAATCATATCATTGTTTCTTTATGTCATGCAAAAACAAAGAAATTAATATTTTAGAATTTTACCTTAGCACCATCATAGAAGAAACAATCAACAATATTAACAGCAGAATTAAAAGGTATCACACTGAAAAACATATAATACAATTAACAACAATAATTATAAAAATTAAAAACAAACCATTATTTAAAAAGTAAAAAGAATAAATAACTCACCTTAAAAATATTGTCAGAAACCATGATAAAGAGATCATAGATAAGACACCAAATGGTACTAACTTTGCATGAACATCAGGAAGATGTTCACTAGTTAAATGCTCTAAAACACCTATAAATTTAAAAGGATAAATAATACGTACTCAAAAATTTCACTAAAACAGGTTTAGAAGAAACACGAAATTTTTGGAAACCAAGCAGATATGATTGAATGCAATTGTCAAATAATCTTAGATTATAAAGTGTTTTAATATTAAAAAGAAAAATAAATAAATTCATTATTTACCTTACAAAAATATTGTTTGAAAAAATTTAAACACATAATTCACAGTATTTACTTGTTTAATTAAAATATATAATATAAAAAATCATATTCTAAAGTAATTAGAAAAAAATGAAGAAAAGGGGGGAAGTTTAAAAGTTCTTTTAATGCACAGTATACATGACAATTTTTAGCTAAATAATATCATCAATTATTTTAATTAGTTCGTGATATAATATCAATATTATCAACAGTTTAGGTAAACATATTATCTGAAATTAATCTAAATAATTCTTAAACTTTCAATTATTCATACTTTTTCATTAGCTCTGATAATCCACAAATATCCATTTGCATATTTCTTCTCATGCTAAATTCTTTTTAAAGTCTGTGACAACTCATTAATGATAAAACACAGAAAGCTATCAATGATCACTATAAAAGAGTTATTAATATATGTTTTAATGCATTTTTGAGCTACAGAAATATCAGTGAAAGTATTGAACTATCACTACAAATACAGTTCTTCCCAAAGAACATAGTGATCTTTAAATGTAAATGGAGTTAAATTACAGGGTGGTTATAATTAAACTTCCCCTATAAACAGCATCCTACAACACAAACGGGTGAAAATGGATTGCAATGAAATTTGGTATATAGACTATACACGAGGTGTGCTCATGAAATTTCAAGGAAAAAAAAAAGTTCCAAAATGTCCACCAGAGGGCGCTTTTTCTGGAAAAACATTAAATTTAACCCAAAAAACGACCAAAACGGATTACAGAAATAATATTAACATTTATTGACTAGTTTCTGATCACCTTGTACAACATTAATTAAAGTTAAGAAAAAAATAACAGTATACAGTTTGAGGAAAAAAAAAAGCTCAGTTTGCAGCTATTATCATTGCAAGAACAGACTAGGACCGCCGGCGTCCTTGCATAGGGGTATCGCATCTTCCCCGTGATCTGGGCGTCCCGGGTTCGGGCGTGATTGTTCTTCATCTATATTCTATCTGTGAGGTGTGTCAATGTGCCCCCTTGTAAAATGGGGTTGTGCAAGCGAAAGTGTGAGTTTCATTTTCATACGAGCTGGAAGTCAGATTTCTGCACTCGGGTGCTCAGGGGTCTTTACTCTCCGAAGCTACTGCACCCACTTTCCATGGTAACGCGGACACGGCATCATCAACAGACTAGGACGAAATTGCGCAAGAGGAGCTGTTGTTAATCGTGTCCAGGATGATGTAAGGAAAGATGCTCCATATGACCACCCTAATTCAACTCCAAAATTTCAAGTTGATGGACAGTGTGTTCAACAGCAGATCGTAACTGTTCAGTTCGTATCAGCAAATCGTATCAGTTGTGATGCTTCGCACATGAAGTGTTACGGAGTTCTTTAAGTCATTCACATTGCAACAAGATACCGTCATCATCACAGCCGGTAAAATTGACATAAAACATGAAAACAACTGCAAACGTTTCTTACCCTAACCTGTTTTACATAAAGCTTCTTCTTCTTCTTTGCAAGCATGCAAATTCCGACATTTTTTCCTAAAACTGACAGCCTCGGTTTTGCATTTTATTACTCAAAATTATTGTTCTGGATTATTAATATTGTTTCTATATTCCGTTTCAGTTATTTAGTGTGTAAAAATTAATGTTTTTCCAGAAAAGGCGCTTTCTGGTGGACATTTCGAAACTCGAACTCTTTTTTTTTTTTTTTTTTTTTGAAATTCCGTGAGCGCATCTCGTGTATAGTCTATATCCCAAATTTCGTAGCAATATGTTCATATTGGAAGTTTAATTATAACCACACAGTATATTAATTACATTAAAATATAAGAGGATCATATTCAGAATTATTGAACTGGGACATCGATATGTCATGTAGCTTTCTTGTACTACCACTTTCAGTTCTCTTGAACGCTTTCATGCACGGATTATCAAAAATTTTTGAAATATAATTAATGGAATTAATTGTGTGGTCTTAACATGGATTTTATTCTAAAAATATCATTTAACAAATTTCCATCAGTACAATGAAGAGCAGAGCAAGAGATTCTCATTTGGGAACATCACCCAATTAGGGCAACGGATTGGTTAAAAAATCTTGAGATGCTTACAAAATCAAATCCCATGCAATTGATATTAACAATAATTATAAATATTGTAGGTCTATAAACATTTTTAAAATATTTTTTAAATATATGAACTAAATCTAATACATGTAAATTAAGAAAAAGAATTAATATAAATTCAATTCAATATAAATCTTAACTAAAAATCAAGATAAACAAAACTAATATACAAAAAATGAGCATTTATCATATCTAAATTGCTAAAATTTAAAATATATATTAAAATTTAAAATATCAAATAAAAATATAAAATTCAAAATATCATATTTTGAATAAAACTGCTTGAAGCAGTATCTATTTATATTAAACATAAAGAGATATTGCATGTTTTGCACATTTTCAGTATGAATGTACACTTTTCATGTACTAAAATGATGGATGTTATTAAGTGGGTAGTGTCTTCTATATGAGGGTAGCTTTGGGATGTCCATTTTGATATGTTCAGAAATGAATTTGAATCTTACACAAATTTATGAATTATTACTCCATAATCATTAGAAGGATATAATCAGGTGATTTTGTTAGAACTGTAATCTTTAAAAACTTAAAAAATGTCCTCATTAAAGCAAAAATCTGAGGTATTTTGAATATAAAAGAAATTTTCTAAGAATAGCCATATTTTACTGTACTTTATACACTGTTCTGAAAGAAAATTAGTTACTTCTTACTAATCAACCCCCCTCTCCCAATTTTTAAAGGAAAAGTTTATATATATATATAACCACTGCACTGAAAAGATTCAACCATAAAATTCTTAGACTTTTGGTTTCTGTTCTTGGTGAAAAAAGAATGCATTTGTGTAAATAAATAAATAAATAGCATAATTAACATTCTAGATTTTTCAACCTAAAATATATTATTTTCTACATATGTAATTTTTTACAAAATTTTCAAAGAATTCATTCCTACCTGATGGGAAAGGATGAAACATTGGCTTACCTTGATCAATAAGGGCACCAACAACTTTAGTATTGAAATAATCAGGTAGCAATCTCTCACAAATAGCCACTAATAACCAAAAGGCTTCTTCCTCTGATGCATAGATTAGAAGAACAGAAGTAACAATGTTCATAGCTTGACAGTATCCTAATAATTAAATAAAAGTAATATTTTATGTTACAAATATATGAGTGATACATTCATTAGTTATTTCTGAATTTGATTGTATTAACTGCAAGTATATAAATGTAGAAATTAAATAGACCATAATTTTATGTTTTTTAATAATGCACTGATAATAAATTTGTTCATTATTATACATTAATAAAAAATTACTAAAGTTAAAAAATTATTTTTCAACGTTTTTTTAATTAAACACAATATTATAAAAAACAATTTATTGTATTTATAACATCACATTATTTATAATATGAATAGAGAAAATGCATTTTTTCCTTGATGACATTAGATTTGATCAACAAATCATTAGGCTGATTTTCATTTAATAATAATTTTTTTACCTCTTCTTTTATAATAAAAATTCCATTTTTTAGTGAAATGAATAAAGTGATAGTTAGATTATAAAAAAAAGTAAATGCCCAAACTACCTAATCAATATAGCATTTATTTAAAAGGAAGCGCAAACTTTTAAAAGAAATAAATCATAAATGTTGATAAAAGGGTGTTAGCACAATTCTGTTCAATGAAAACAATAAAAAATTGAAATTGCTTAAAATGCCTGAAAGATTATTGTAATTGAAGAATTATTCGGTTGAATAATAAGTCAATCACCCTCAATAAAATATGTTGATAAAATATTTGATATTATTTTAAAGAGAATTTAATGCTCTATACAACAATCTATTTTGATTTTTTTTAACTTCATTCTATCTAATAGAACATACTTTTTAGATATTAAAATTGATATCAACTGTATTAAACTGATAATTTACAAATAATTTGCTTTCTAAATTTAAGCTAAGTGTCAAGAGAAACAAAACTATGCATGAAAGTTGTGCTAACTCAATATACAGCCAGTCATAGATTTTCATGCGACAAAAAAGGAATTATGATTGTATCAATTGCTTTATAAAAGAATTAGATTATTAAAAAAACTCATTCGAAAAATGCCCATAAATTATTAACCAATATATTCAAATGTTGAAGTTAAATTTTTGAAGAAAATATTTATAAATTTATTATGCTAAGTATTAAAAGACTTACAGATTATAAGAGTTGGTTTTAGGGACAAATTTTTTGTTGTGTAATAACGAACAAAAACTTTAAAATTAACATATAAGCAATTTTAAAAATCAAATTAGTTATTCAAAATGGAAATAGCATTCAATGTAAATTTAAACAACATACAAACTTATTTTACAAGTAAAAAACAAAAGTAAAATTTTAAAAACTATTAGTAAAGATATTAGTAACATACCAATACTGGGATTCCTCCATGCATATGCTGTTAAGACTCGCCTAAGTGCATCAATTCCAAGGTCGGACTGAAAAGCCGGATGTTCTGGAAGAGACCGATGTAAGTCTCTTTCAATCTCTTCAGCTGCAATGCTAGACTTCCCTCTACTCTGTTCCACCAGCCATTCATAGTATCCAGGATACACAATCAACTAAAAATTTAAAAACTTGTGATTGCAGAACAAGGAAAAAAAAACATAGCTTGATTTTTACTGACAAATAAAAAATCCAAAATCCAATCCATCTAATTACTGAGCAGGGTCTTTTTTTGTTGTTGTTGTTGTTTGTTTTCTTACCACCACCCTTTCTATTCTACAAGGCAGGAAAATGTTAAATATTTAATTTAAGGGCCCAGCTTTTGAGCATTGCAATTTTTTTCTATGATGTGTAAATATTTATTCTAGTGTGTGTTCTGTAGGTAAGGAACTGTCTTAAGCTAAAATTACTAAATAAAATAAAAAATGCATCTATTGGAAATAATTATACCTTTATTGAATTATTTGATGCATTCCATAATAGTATATGAGCCATTAGCTGTCCAGAGTATTGAAAACAGTTTAACTAGATGATATGCAAAAATATTCAATCAAATAACTATTGATATTAACAATTAATTTTAAAATTGATTATATAGTTAACACAGAAACATAGTTTAAAATTGATTATGGATTGATTACATTAATAAATTTCATAAATAATTATAAATATTTATGACAATTAGATTATACATAATTAAAAATATTAAAATATTAGAAAATATTAAATATTATTATATATTAATATATATATTATATATTAAATATTAGAAAGGCTATTTCTTTTACATAAGAAGAATATTTTATTTAAATAGTAAAAATTTCCACAAAAGAAGAATAAAAAATAGGTTAAAACACATTTTTGTTTTACTTGGGAATAGCAAAACCTCAAGCATTTTATCTAAATCTCAATGTATAAAGATACATTACAATCATTTTTATTACTCAAAATACACAGATGAAATTTAAAAATACCTCATTTACAGCCCCTGAATAAAGCATCCACAACTCATTTCGCAACTTAATAGGAAGCCCTTTCAGTACTAACTCTCGGTCTTTGCAAGTTCGGTATGCCAAAACACCTCTAAACAAACAGGATTCATGTTTCAGAATTATACAAAATACATACATTGTTAATATAATAAAATGAGTACTAAAAAGATGAGAAGGCAGATTTTTAAATATCATAAAAATTATAGAATGAACTTAAATTTGAAATCAATATATCAAAAGTTTGAAAAAAAAATTGTGAAAATGAGATGAAATTATTTTTACCCCTGTCAGACATTATAAGTTCTAAATTCAAAATATATTAGCATCCATAAAGATGTTCATAACATCCAAAAGGAATTATATATTGTAGATTATTATAATTATTATATTACAATCATCTGAAATCTATCAGTATAACTTCAAAAATTTTCTTTTTGTTACATTTTCAAATTTTATTAATCTTGGAATATTTAAATATTTATATTACTAATTGTTTTTGTATTATTATGATTTATGATCAGGTTCAAACCCAAGAAAAGTGACTATGAAATGCTAACCAAAAATAAAAGAAATAGCACTTTTCATGTATTTTAAGATTTATAAAAAGTTGATTCCTTTTTTGCATTATTTTAGAACTTAGAAATAAAAGCTTACATTTTACCTTCCATATTCAGCAAAATGATTATTCCACAAATCAACTTTAGTTTTTTCAGCAGGAGTTGAAATAAGTTTTTCGGGTTCAAACAGAGTATATAAAGGTGGTTGAATAGTCCAAGCTTTTTCCTTTTCTTTAGATCATGGGGGAAAAAATATGGATGCAGACATAAGTTTGATTTATTTCTTTTAAAACAAAATTCAGTAACATTTAAAATTAAGTGCAAAATTAAGGATATTTGTAAGAATAATACATAATTTTTGAAAACCCTTATTTTAATACCTTTGTTTATATTGAGACAACTAAAAAAAAGTGCACTTTTAAATGGAAAAGAACTTTCTCTTACATAATTAAAAAAATTAATGATTCTTTTCTTTGTCATTATTTTATCATCATATAATTGAAATACTTTGTAAATTTGTTGTAGAATTTGGAAAATGAGCATGGATATACAAATAAATTTAGATTACAAGAGACATAATATTTAAATAAATAAGCCTTTATTCTTAACTTATATTATGGAACATTTTTCCTAACATATTTTATGAAAAGAACAGATAAAAAAAACCCTTCAAAGTTGCAATTATAAATCAAGATTTGAAATATTTCAGAATTTAGTCACTGACACATACAATAATTTTTTTTTTAATTTTTATACATTATCTGCAAAAAATAATATAACTTAAGGATAATAATTTATTGAAATAAGATTAGAATAAAAAATAATATAATACACTTAAATGTAGAAATAGAAATCACTCTGAAAAAGGATAGTTTAATAAATCTACAATATTTAAACTTACTTGAGTTACTACTGCTTGAATTCATACTATCTCCATTCTTGGTTTCATAACTAGAAGTTGCAATAAATAAATAAAAATAGATAGTGTTTTTTGTAACTGTTTATGCAAATCGAAGTTAAAAAATACAACATGGTTTAAATTAATCAAAAAATGAACATACAAAACAATTTTCTAATAAAAATTAATTAATTCTAAATTTTTTACTATTTAACTTTTTAGAAATAAATTCAATTATTTATACTCAAATTGCTTAGTATAACAATCAAATTTCACTTTAATAATAATCCTTTTTTTTTTTTTTTTTGCTTTTACAGGCCATTGGTATTAAAGATTATTTAAGGAACAGAACTCATACATTTCTCAATAAATCTTAATTCCATTCACTCTCTTTAAATGTATATAATCATCAAAAGGCATGCATATGTATATATCAATTATTAAAAAATGCCATAATTTAAAAAAAATGAATATAAAAGTGAATTGGCAGAACATTAAAAAAATTATTATAACTATAGAATTTATGGCAGCAAGTTTCATTTTTATTCAATATAAATTTTATAATAATTAGAAAATGGATTGTGCCGCCATCAATAAGCATCTTAGAAAAGGCACGCAAACACCTTTTGTTGTAAAAGCTTGTTTATTCAATTGTTTTGTTCCTTCAAATAGTTCACAAAGTACTAAAAAATCCTGCACAGTTCATGAATTAAAAAAAAATATTCAATAATAAACTGTTGTGCTAAAAATGTGGAATTTGGTATTTATATTGTAACAATAACTTAAAAATAAATTGTAATTTTTTTTATTTAAAAATACGACAAAATATTTTATATTATTTGTAATAGCATTTAATCCTCTAACTGATTATGTAATTAAATTTTTAATTTTATTGATTTTTGCATATTTTTAGATTATTAAAATGGGAAGTCATGAGGCAAAAATTGAGCATTTTAAACAACATTTGCTTTCCACATTTAATCAAGATGTTAAAATAGCTAAAAATACTTGTGAAACCCTAACTGTGTAAGAAGGAAAAATGCCTCAATATACCAACCTATCATTAGTTTTTGCATTTAAGAAAGAAAACTTTTTCATAAAATGACAAAAAAAAAAAAAAAAAATGTAAAAAAAAATACATTTGAAATTTTTAAAAAAAATGTTCATGAATTATTATTCAAAAAATAAATGGAGGTAAAGTTCATTAATAAAGTTCATTCAGGAGTATTAATCTCTTCATTGAAGTTACTTCAGAAAAATTCCATCATCATTCACAATCAATTGCTTTATTAAAATCCTTAATATTTCTACACAAATTCTTCATACCACAGGTAAGTTACAGATTCAAATTTAAAAAAAGTTACTGATGTTTTAAAGTAAATGTTGTGACGCCATTGCATTATTTCTTATTCACGAATTTGTCCTTGATTGCAACTCTGGCATCACAGCCCTTATGCAAGAGAGAATTTGAAGGGATGTGATGAAGCAATCTCTGAATGGTCTTTCCTTACATCACTGTATGATGTCAAAATTTTAGTATAGTATGATCTGATGTTAAAGATGCTACGGCATAGTTCTGTTTATGTATCTTTCATGTGTTGGTGCATGTCTTTGTGTTGTGCTTTGTGTTATTAAAGTGATTTTAACTTGCAAGATATGAGTACATTTAATTTCAATAAACAGAGCATAAGAAATTTGAAGAACCTGTAGGTGACAATTGTAACAGTAAATGAGAAAAAGTTAAGAAACTGATGAATATAACTCATGAAAAAGTTTAAATAGTTCCTTACCTAGTATAATTCATAATAAGGAAGTCAATTTTACTGATAATTCTAAAAAATGCTGAAAGTTAGATAAATGACATTTGGCCTTGGTGACAAACTTGGAGATTACATGGCAACAAACATAAAGAACCTAAAACATTCGAGAATCCTGGTGATAACTCAATTAGGACTTGAGATTGTTCTAGAATATTTAATGCCTTGTTAAACTTTAAGAAAAACATGCACAAAGAAAGAGGTCAGTAAGTAATTGATTGAGTTGGGAGATGGGTAGTTGAGTGAAGTCTGTTATTGAAGTGTTGAAATTTTAATTCTATGAGCACTTTGTGCTGTTGAGCTAGTTGCTTATGTGTTGATATTTATGTGTATGCTTCAGCTATATTTTACTATTGTGTATTCATGATGAATAAACTATCATTATCATTAAAGGAATTTGTTACACTTTTTCAACGTATGGATTTTGGATTTTTTTGTGTGACAGATAAAATGCCTTTCATAATTTAGTTCAGTCAATAAATTTTTTGAGAATCAGAAAACTGAATTCACCCAAACATTCTAAGGAGAAACAAAACAAAGGAGAAACTAGAAGTCAAATCTAATTGAATTCAAACACTGAAAAATTCATTAAATGAATTTATACATACATGAAATTGTAATAAAAATAATAGTCTTTTAGAAAAAAGAATTTAGAAAGAAGAAAGAAAGCTACTCACATATGAGATTTTATATCAGGGACCTTAGCTAGAAGTTCAGACACCTTTTGCACAACAAATTCCAAATCTTCAAGGTCAGCGAAAATAAAATTTTTCTACTCCACAAAAAAGGATTTTTAGCTATTATAATTGTTATAAATGATAAAAATGAATAAAGTAAAATTACTTTAAAAAATGACTAAAATAAATCTAAAATATCAGCTCAATTAGTTTTTAATGGTCAGAATATAAGCATATTAATGTACATAATTATAAAATTGCAGATTAATATTTTTTAAAAAATTATTATATTATTTGGATAAATAAAGAAGCATAAGCCTTCAAACACAAATAATCAAATATTGTATCAATAAAATAAATTGCTATAATGTTTCAATTAATGATAAGAATTAAAATGCATCCATTAAAATGACTTGTAAATTATTCTCCAATGCATATTAAACAGACTAGCAACAAGATAATATTATGGAACACATATGTTTGCAAATTGTTAAAGAAATATTATTCAAAATTAAAGCAACAAATTTTTCACATTTCAGTCATGTATTTTTAAAGTGGATATGATATTTATATTCTAAGCAAGGGGAAGAAAAAAAAAAGCTGCACTTTTTTTAATGTGCAAAAGTTTTGAAATTATTTAATATAATAAAATTCCTAAGAAATGAACAAGTAGCGATAAAATGTTTTTATTTCAGCATTCTGCAATGTATGATAATAAAGGTAATAAAATGGCTAATTCATAACCAATAACCTGTCTTAATATTCTTGTAATGATTGTTTTTAGAACATATTCAGTGATAGCATTAAAAAAAAATGTCCAAACATGATTTCAAAGGCAAAAAGTACTATGAATTGCTTTGAATAAATAATGATGAATTAGAAAATTAAATTAAGAATATTCTGACATGAGTACAAAAAAATATATATATATTAAAGTTCTGGGACAAAAATTGGCCAAGAAAATTGTTACTGATTATTGCTGTTTAAATATACAGATATTGATTCTATTGAACTAAAAAAGATTTTTAAAAGAATTGACAAATACACTCTGTTTTGTTTTTTTTAATTCATAGGAGATCTTTTAAGATCTATTATTTTTTCACAGAACTTCAGGAACAAATTAACACTAAGCAATAAATTGAAATGAATTTTACAGTTAAAATAGAAATAAAATACCACTGGTTTCATAAGTTCTGGTTACCATTAAGCTGTTTTTAATGAGTAAAACTGAACTGATTTCCAATTGAACTACCAAAAATAAATTCAATCACAAATGATAGTAAATTTGGTTTAAAAATTTCAGGCAACTGTAATTTTAAAAGTATTCATAGATTTTTACCATCCAGTACGCTTTATATATGTAATATTAAAGTTCTTTATATATGTAACATATATAAAGTATATATGTAACAATAAAGAAAAAAAAATTAAAAATATATTATAAGAGTTAAAACATACAAGGAGTAAATAACTTCAAAATGTCATAAAATGCAATGATAGAGAACACTTGCCTTGTCTCTGGTTGTTATAAGTAAAGCATTTTTAAGAGTTCCTTTTTCAACAATAGACATTTCACGCATAGGAATCACTAATGAAACTAAAAGTCTGACCTATAAAGGAACAAATATATACTAATTAAATGATATTTTCTCTTTCATAACATTTACATACAAACAGCTAAGATTTCATTTCGTGTTAACCCTAATAACTTAACCCCTTGACTGACAAGTTTATTTAAAATCTTAATTAGATGACATCTTATTTGGAACATTTTCAATCCCTACAAAAACACAAAAGGCACCAGAAAAAAAATATCTATTAAGGCATTTCCAGATAATTTTTTAATTTTAAATTATATAATATATTTATTTAATTACAGATTCAAATGCTGTGGTGGCCCTTTTGGCTCTTTCAATACCACCTCACACCATGCCAAAAAGTGGTGGTCAATTTCACATGGACACCTTTCTCTCCATCACAAAGCACTAAGAAGCACCAGTCCTTATTATTTCTCTATGCAAATTAAGTATATGCAGATGTTTTGATAATGCAATGTGCATTTCCTATTTGGGACATTTTCAATGCCTACAAAAAACATTGAAGTCACTAGGAAAAACATCTGTTAAAACATTTCCAAAATAATTTTGCATTTTAAATTATTTAATACATTTATTTAATTGTAAATTTAAATAGTGTGGAGGCTCTTCTAGCCTTCTCTCAATGATAACTCGCACCATGCTATTAAGTGGTGAGCAGTTTCTCAAAGGCATTTTATCTGCCACAAAATATTGACAAGCACCAGTCTTTATTATTTTTATATGCAAATCAAGCATCTGCAAATGTTGTCATAATGCATTTGCAAGTCTAAATACTTGAAAGCTATTATATATAATAGTATAAGCATCAGGCAAAACATAGTTATAGTACAGCCACAGAAAACACTGTATGTCAAAACCAAAATACTATAATGGATATCTAACTCAGCTTTAGTGCCTGGAATTGATTGTATATGTACATCCCTCTATTTACAACCACTTGCCATGGTACCTAACCAATGAACTCTGCCAAGTGCATATAAAGCTCTTCAGCTGTATGTACTGCTTCCCATATGCCTGCTCACTAAACTTCTTAGCATTGTATGATAAATACAATATGAGGTGTATCATTACAGATAATTATATCTGCATATTTTTTTTTGTTATAGTCTGTGTAATTTCTGTAAGCATTTGAAGGACATTCGATTTCCACACTCTTCTCTCTATCTCCTTCTCCATTTCCATGGTTTCGACAAAGCTTGTTTTTTCCCCATGCCAGTATGTTTCAGTAAGGACGTTTAGTTGGCAGTGTAAGCAAACAATTTTATTCAATCATTGAATCTGAGATATTTTTTTAAGTAAATAGAACAAATAATAATAATTTTTAAAAAAACAGCTGGAGTCTCTGTAAAACTTTCTTGCACAATCTTTAATAAAGGTGCCAAGAATGCCTTGCATGGTGTAGAATAGTCATGAAATATTAGTCTTTGGCATGAATTTAGCATTTATTTTACTAAATCTACCGTCTGATTCTCAGCCAATTTTTTTGAGGCTGATTCCTGGCAAATGGGCACTAATATCTGAAAATCAAATTTCCGTTTTTTCTGATTGAAATAAAAATTACAGTCATAAAATCACATACAAATTTGATATATTTAAAACGTGTTTTTGAGTTCAAAAAAATAAAGGCATGAATTTGATTATTGCACATTAGATTTTTATTACATAACTTTTTTTTTGCTAATTTTATATAATTGTATCACTAAAACCTGAATTTGAAGCCCAAACTTTTCTTGTCATAACCTAAAAATTCAATTCCCTATGTATTAGATAACGTATTCTAGCTAAATATAGTTTTCAAATTTCGTTACGTGAAAATGCCCTCTTTAGATATCGATCTTCTTTATCTTTTTTGTAAAATATAATCATCTATTAGACATAATGTCAATGTTTAAAAGAGACAAATTCTAAGTGAGAACTTATCAGTTTTACCATGAGAAAAAAGGTGAATATTTCAATGAAAAGGACCCTTAATCATCAATCATTTTCTTATCAATGCAAGAAACGTGCATTCTTTATAGCCCCTCTAGATGCATGCCAAGTTTTTTTGCCCAAGGGAATTAAATCCCAGTAAATGTACAATGCAAGTGTAAATGAATCTCACAATCCTGAACAAACTTTAACACAGGAACAAAGTATAAAGCAGAAAGTTATTGCAATACCTCAACAGCTGTGTAAAAAAAAAAAAAAGTGACACTGTTGTCTGCCTCAGCGTTGCGAGGCAGACACCAGAAACGAAATTGAAAATTTGACCTTGTACCACCTACAGAAAATACACAGACTATAAATTACTGAGTTTTCTTAATTATGGATGAGTGTCCCTGAGCATAACTCTTTAAAATAAATATTGTTCCAATGTCTACTAAAGTTTACTACTATCTATGTTTACTAAAGTATTCATTAGTAACTATTTTCTGAATAAAACATGTGAGATAAGCCTTACCAAGTAATGTTAAATCACCATAGTATTAAAATTCAGTAATTCAATGTATGTGTCAGTCAAACCATTATAAGAGAATGGATTAAAAAGTATCTCAAAATTTCTAGGAATGAAGACATTAATTATAGCAAGTGTAATAATTATGCATTATTACATAACATATGAGAATAACACTTACTTCACTTTCAAAACAGATATAGCTACTAGATAAAAACATTCTGCCCCAAACATACTGTTTGTTATAAGGCGTCCACAATGAGCATTCTGTGCTGCCATCCAATTTTTCATCTAAAGGCAATCTAAATGTAGATCTACAACATAAAAAAGAAAATCAAAGACTGAAATGAAATACTATACATTCTTTCACTTTAACTCAATCAATGCTGAAAGGCTCTAAATGTCTATTTCATGAAACTGCAATACAGGCCAAAGAAGCCTGAATATCCCTGCAAAATTCCTCTGTCTTTCATTAAATGTGATTTCTTGAATATTTGGGTACATTTCTAAAAATTCTCAAAGTTATGCCTGCACACTCATAGCCTTAATGGTCATCAATTAAGCAGGGTCTTTTTTTATATAAAAGCCTTTTAAGATCAGGAACTTCATTTCAAGTTTTGAGGGGAAAGGGAATTTTCTTACCTTTGAAAGAGAAACTTTCGTATTACAGTATTTTGAGGTACCTGGACTCGAATGATCTTAAGAAGGTTAATACTATTTTTAATACTAGTTTAATCCTAAATTGAATAATTAATTCTAAATAATAGAAATAATTATTAGATTGCTAGAAGCCTTGAGATTTCAAAATGCTGAAATATTCAGGTTTCTTTTCCAAAGATGGCAAAAATTCTTTCCCATTCAAAAACTACAATGATAGCTCAAGTTTTTAAGGAGCCTGATATACAAAAGAGAATTTTAATTAGCCAAAAGATATTAGGAAGATTTGTACAATGGAATGTGCTCAGTTTCTTTTTTTTTTCTTTCAAATGAACTCTTCTAATGATCAAAACATGCAACTCAAGTATTCAATCAATTATTTTAATACACAGATATACAAGCAGTCACTGCATTTTGCTTGATTGAACAATTCAATACAGAGTTAAAAAACAGAAATAGTAAGAACACATTTTGTGTTTCCTTTTCTAAAGCCTTTATTTTATTTTGATTCTATACTGCTTTTTAAATGGGCCTTACCATTTCCTTTCATGAGACTATTAATTATTTAAAATGCAAGGATTATTTTTAAATTTTTAATTATGAGTAGGAATAAAGGAAAATCAACCTTAAAAATGTTATGTCGGGTATTAATAAAAAAAAATGTTATATATATATATATATCACTCATATAAGAATATAATAGAAGTAAAATTTCAATAATACACACTACTAATGAAACTCTTTTCTTCATATTACATTTTGATCAATGCATTAATATATTTGTCATTTTTTAAATGATGCAGAAGAACATAGATATACTAATTAGGTTATTTAAAGAGAAAAAGAAATAGTAAAAAGTGTGAAAATCGATATATATTGGAAATTATTTATGTTTATTTTTTTATTTCATCATTATTTTGAAACATAACAAATGGTTTCTGGTAACTACAATATAAATTCAAAAATCTTATCATCCATTTTTACACTTCAATAATGCTATTTTATAATTTAAAGAACATAAATTTTTTAACTCTTTCAGTTCTGAACTATTTCAATTGAATGTTGATTAATGGGTAAACGAAATATTTAGCACTTTTCCTGATTTCCTTAAAAATAATAAGAAATTATATATATTATCAATTCTTTTTTTCATCTTAGAAATTTTAAACAGTTTTCATTCATAATGCAACAAGTATTTAATAAAACTAAGAATTACTATTTAATGGAAACTTATTGGAAGGGAACATTTTTTAAATAAAAAAAAAAGTGCAGCATAAGAAAAAATACCAAAAGCTTTTTAATTAATTAAAATAAAAACTTAACAATACCAAATCATAAACATAAGATAAATCTTAAAATGATTTACATGACCACAGACAAGATGTTGTGAACTAAAAGGCTTATTGATAATATTTAACAAAAACATGATTGTTAACAGTAAGAAATTTTACAATTCAGAGTTAAAAATTTATCTTAAGAGAGTCTCAAAAACTGGATTGTATTATAAAAATCTATTTCCTGAAAAAGCACTTGCCTTTAGAATTCAGAGTAATAATAAAAGGAATAATTTGTCAGAATATTAATTAATAATTAAAATACCTATAGGCTTCACTATGAGCACGAGCATCTAGATCTCGCTTTAAATAAGACGGCTTTTTTGGCACATTCTTGCTTAATTTATTCACAAGATCTGTATCAGCTTCAAAACTTTCTTCTGAAATCAATCTAGTAAGGACAAATTACAAATTAGCTGAAAAACAGATGATGAACAATAATATATATAACTAAAACTATAAAATGATATAGATTAAATAAGCCCAAAAGGTAATTGAAACATGATATATCCTAAATCCATAACTAAAACAAAATATTTAAAATTTGAATGTGAAACCACTACGTACTGGAGAGTTAAATCAGTATATAACTGTTTTACAATTGATTTCCAAAACAAGAATTTTAGAAATAGTTATCCAAATACAATTATATATCAGGAAACCATTTTTTATGATGCTTTTTGGATAAGTAAAAGGTACAAGAATATTTTTTGGTCAAGGTACACCGAATAAACTTTAGACATTTATTTAGATAACATTTATTCCTGAGTTCAACAATTTATGCTCAAAGGTCCTTGAAATATTTATTGATCGTCAAATACCCTTATCTACAATATTTAATTTTTTTGTTGTAACTTTTTGATATGACAGATAAGATAACCAATAATAAGAGAATATCTAAATTAAAAAATAAACATGGTATCCAACACTAAAAATAGAAAAATTAGATATATACAAACACATCCAAAACTATCTTGAATTAAAGATAAGATGATCTTGATTATAAGATAACTTTAAAAATAAAGAATTAAAATGTCAGTAAGTACATAGTTAAAAAAATAATATGCAGCAAAAATGCTATTTTGAATACTTTATCAATATACTTTTAGCTACTGCATACACTTTCTATGGGTATAAAATGCAACAATTGTAAATATAACACATAAATACAAAAAGTGAAAAAAAAATTATATGAAAAATTTATTTGCAAGCATGTTTACTTTTTCATGGCAAGATTAGCAAGTTGTTGCATAAGAGTAAAGGTTTCTTCCAACTTCAACAACATGGAGAAATGGAACTAAAAGATGGTATGAAAGAACGTGAATATATAAAAAATAAGAAATTAATATGTAGAAATATCTCAAGTATATGTTTTAAGAAATTATTTATAAAGTATCATTTAAATAGAAAATAATAATAATAATAAATTTTTAAATGTAATTATCATAAACAAGTCATTTAAATAAATCATTA
Organism: Argiope aurantia; assembly: GCA_026543865.1. Classification (NCBI taxonomy): domain Eukaryota; kingdom Metazoa; phylum Arthropoda; class Arachnida; order Araneae; family Araneidae; genus Argiope; species Argiope aurantia. Next base: position 237,658 of record JAPMOR010084905.1, read on the forward strand.
ATACTAAATTAATAGTATTTTAAACAAACTGAAGCTAAAATTTGACTTTACTTTGTTGTGCTCTATTAGATAACTTGCAACATAACAGCTAAGATCAAGTTCTCTAGATCAAAATTAAGTATGCAAAACAATTATTGTTTACATTGAAATAGCACAAATAAAATAAAATCATATTTTACATTAACTTACTGAGATAAATCTTATTTTCATTATTAAATTTCACAATGCACTTTTTTTTTTCTTTCATAAACATCATGAAAACAACAAAGCAAGTTCTATAATAGGTAATCAGTGCAATATTTGAAACAGATTTATAAAATGCATGTTTTAAACCAGTTTCCCATTTAAAAAAAAATCCTTATATATGAGTATTTTACTGAATTTATATGAAAGAGCTGGATTTTAATATCCATTGATTGATAATACTCTGTTGAATACTACAATCGTTAAAGCTAGAAAAATCTACATCTTGATATAATAACAATGAAAAATCTTTAAAATTTAATAAAATTTGTTTAAGATTTTTCATGTCATGAATCATTCCTAAGATTCATACCCTACTATCTTTTAATTACATTAAAGAAGTGCTCATCTATTTAGACAGTATATATGTACCACAAGTATGAATCAAATATCATCAACAGCAGTTAAATAAAAATACTGCCATTAAAAAATACAAACAAAAAAATCCTTATATATGAGTATTTTACTGAATTTATATGAAAGAGTCGGGTTTTAATATCCATTGATTGATAATACTCTATTTAATACTAAAATCAAGTAGTTAAATCTAGAAAAATCTACATCTTCATATAATAACAATGAAAAGTCTTTAAAGTTTAATAAAATTTGTTTAAGATTTTTCTTGTCATGAATCATTTCTAAGATTCATACCCTACTATCTTTTAACGACATTAAAGAAGTGCTAATCTATTTAGACAGTATATATGTATTACAAGTATGAATCAAATAGCATCAACAGCAGTTAAATAAAAATATTGCTATTAAAGTAATTTTATATCTCACAGAAAACATACTGCATATTTCACAAAAAACATACTGTATTATTTATTTTCATTATTCATACGAATCATTGTTGATGATAATAATTCTTCCATTGTCATTCATTTTACTGTAGTTGTTAAAGCCTGTAAAAAATGAACTAAAATATAATATTAAGGAATATTGAGATAGAGCTTTAAGTTATTACCTTTTTGGTTCGTGTATGTACACTAATACTGTCAGGAAAAACTAAGGAATCATTCTTCTCAATTTGCTTAAAAAAATATAAGTAACAATGTTTAGATTAACTGTTTTATAAAATAATAATAATTTTTTTTTAAAAAAAAGAGAATAGAACTAAGATATTTTTTCTTCTTATTATATATTTAGATGAAATAATTCAAAATCTTACTGTTACTTCAACCCATCTGATGATCAACTTGAATTCCTTTTTAAATATCTGAGAGTAAAAGCACATGTGATTTACACTGAGGTATAACCATCCTTGATAAGGCAATTTTTTCTTCCAAAAACAACAAGAATAGTCTAGAGAAAAGGTAGAAAATTGTACTAAAAAATTTCATATATATATATATATATATATAAAGCATTTCAAAAGCAATATAAATTATTATTATTATTATTATTTGGTTTCAAAATTTTTAAATGCACAAATATTTACTACAAGTATTTTTAACGATGATGGAGGAATATTCAGTCTTAAAAAACTAGCCTCATTCTGTTTTGACTAACACATTTACTTTTGTTTACTCCCAAAATCCAGCCTAGTTTTCTTTTATCGTAATTAAATTAGGAAGGCAAGGCGTTGCATTAGAAGCAGGCTAAAATGCAGAAGCAGTCATCAGGACTTTTCAAAAATAAAAAATGCAAGTTTTGACTCTTATCTTGGGATTACTTTTCAGTGTAATCATTTAGTTTGAGTCAATTTTCTTAAGAATTAGGCCTATGATTTATTTTAATTTTTTGTTTATGTTTTCTTAAGTTAGGCATTGCAGAATTTATGTTAAAATGTGAACAGTTTATATCCTTTAACCTACTTTTCTCAAAGAAATTCTTGATACCTGCAGTGTAGTATATAAACTGCAAGTACAGAGCCTTCTTTTTGAACTCTACACGCTATTGCTGACTGCTTCTATGATTCAACAGACTGTGGAAAGCGTTCACATTCTACATGGCTTGAGATAAATAAAGGACTTAATACTCACTAAGGAGTGAGGAAATACATATTATAACAGTGAGTTTGGGTATAAAAAAAATTTGTTATTTGGTATTGATGGTCAAAGAAATGAGTTTATAGAACTCTAATCTATCCGGGGGAATTTGTTATCCAGCCTACCTGTCCTCCACATTAGGTCAGATACTCAGAAGCGTACTGTAATTGGATAATGCAATGCATGAACAAATTTATTAGTGAGACAATAACATTCTATCTGTCTCTTAGATTTTTGATGTGTGTAATTATTTAGTTCAATTATTATAAATAAATTCATTTTTGTAAAGAGAATTTGTGTGAAAAAAATTTAGATACGTATTCCAATTAATTGTCCACTAAAAATTATCAAATATATTTTGCATTATTTACAAAAACAAATAAATACAAATGAATTTCATTTCCCTAGATTATTTAGGTACATCAAATATAAATTTACACTTTTCCATTTTGTACATTTTACATCAGACTAATAAAAAATATAAAATCAAGGTCTTATTACACTTTGTACAAGACTAATATAAATTATGAATTTTAAAATTAAAAAAGAAACATATAAATACAACTTACAATTCACTAACTTCTCTTCTTTTGGCATATTAAAAAGGCGAGAGAATTTCAAAGATGTTATTTTGTACTGCATACTATCTGGGTCTTGAGTACTGTCAAAAGATCTCTGAGCAACCAAACTTTCAATTTTACAGGCAACAAAATTTCTCATTTCATCAGTGTTATCAAAAGCACCTGTTCATTAGATTAAAAAAACAACAATATTGTTTTATACAATTTGAAATAGCAAGATTGCAAACTTCGTTTAAAAACTTCATAACTATTGAACTATGCCTTATTTCCTTTCAAATTCAAACAAATATGACACAAATACAAAATTACTTAATCAAGAAATGTAGGTATTTTAAAACCATTTTGAAGTTAAATAATATTTTAATCTTTTACATGCACAGAACTATGCCGCAGGTTGGATAAATGGAACCTGAAGCAAATATTTTATTTTCCCTAACTTTCTTCATACATGATTTTAAAAATATAAAATAAAGAAAACAAAAAATATGAGCTAAGGAAATAAGAGACTTTGTATAATAATAATATATGACAACTTTTCATGTACTCAATTATTTAATTAAATTATTCATAAGACATTTCTTTTTTTAAAAAAACTTAACTAAATTTTTTAGATATTAAAAAACATACTTGTAACTTCATGCATACATCACAATTAGGTGCTTCTTTTTTTTTGGTTCCATGCATCTGGTTGTTGCCATTTCATTATATATATAATCATTCTCTAATAAAAATAAATATAAACCAATCCTACTTCTGTCAATTAGAAATAAAAAATGATTATATATCTATAATGTAGAGTATATATTACAGCTTGATAATATATAATACACTTTAGACACACCAAGTTAGCTTGGCAGTATATGTGCATTTATTACCTTTTTCAGAATAGATACATAATACTTAGTGTTCAAAAGAGTGACTTTATATTAGAGTTCCTGACAGCAAAATGACTGTTCATTGATAAAGGGGTTTTTTCCCCCCTTTCAGTTTTTTTTTTTAACGAGAAAGAAATGTAAGACCACAAAAAGATAAATACGCCAATTTATTATAAAAAATTAACCAATTTATTCAATTATCTTACCTAATATACTTTTTTTTTATCAAACAATCATATATAACTCAATCAACTTCTCAATTTTGATCAGCCTTTGGCAGCATTATTTTCAAATTAGGATCATGAAGTTTATGAGTACCCCCCCCCCCCCCCCCCGCGCTTGCATCTGTTCTTGTCTCACTGAGATCTCCTTTTAGCCTTTTACATTACTTAATTCTTTTTGTGATTTCAACTTTTCTATATCATGAAATTGCAAATCGTTTTTTTAAAAATATTATCAATTTAAATTATTGATAGTAATTTATATTTAATAGAGTAAGAAACTTACTCAAAGTTGGAACAACATTCTTTTCTAACCACTCCCAATGGTCTGTTATCTCATTCTTAGTAAAAGAACTGGCTACAATAACTAAAAAGAAATTAAATTTTCATATTAAGTAAAATATATGCATTTTTAAGTGTGAAAATAATCATATCATAAAACTCTACACTTATGCTGAATTTCCCAATCCACAGAAAAATGACATTCAGCATTAATATTTATGCTTTGCCATAATTACAGCTGAACAAACAGAAACATATTTTCCATAATTTGACAGAAAGAGAATTTAAAACCTTTCAAATTTTGTTTTAAAATTATTTATCATAATACTAATTTTTTTAAAAAAATCTACTACTTAAACCAGTAAGAAATTAAGCATGAAATTGCCTCAAAATCACCATGCAATAACACAAAAGGAAGTAAAAATATATAATGCATTTAAAGTGCACAGAACATCATATATAACAACTTTAACAATAATAACCAGATTCTCATAATATAAAAATAATCAATATCTTAATAATTCAATAACTACTTACGAGGATTCTTCTCAGAAGAGGAAGAATGAAGGATAATTCGAAAAGGGAGGGGCTACAAAATATCATCAGTAATTAATAAAAAGAATATTACTGTTGTTTGAGATATCCTTTTTATTATTATATATAATTTATATACAGATTCATATAATTAGAAAAACTAGAAATCTATTTCTCTACAGTGACTTTAAATATGTTTAAATATTTTCTAAGTAATTATTGTTAGTGTACATTCTTTTAGAAGTTTAAGAAATGATACATCAAAGTAAATAAAAAAAATCTTTATTAAACATAATTTTATAAATGTTAAACTTTTTATCATCAGATTAAATTAATTTTAAAATATTATAAAAGATACTTACTAAATTTTATAAATATAAATCTTTAATTGTATTTCATTCAATATTTCAAAAATTATTATAAACATTTTAATAATAAGATAAGAAAAAATTAAGATATTAATAAAAGATAATTTGAAATAAATGTTAATATCTTTGGAATAACAAATGTGTTTATATACAAAACACTCCACAAAGCTAAATAATTTCATGAATTAGGAAAGCATTTGATTTTACTTTTTTTAATCTATTAAGATTTATAATTTTCTTTGAAGGAATATCTAAAATATAAAGACAAAAATTGATATTTTTACAAAGAAATGCTTTTCTAGAAATTATATTACTTAACCATTAGAGCAAAGTTATCACAGAAAAAAAGATTTTTGCATAACTAAACACAAAAATTCTGCATGTGATTTATATCCAGAAAAAATATTCACCTTTGTATCAAAGACACTATCAAATGTACCCACAAAAAGGGATGCTAAACCTTTTGTACCATATCCTTTCCTCTGCTGAAGAATGAAGAAAGGATTTGCATGTTCGACAATCCTAGAAGTACGAACAATTTAATTTTAGTCAAAAAATGTTTAATACATTTTAATGGTAAAATTACAATAAATATTGCATAAATATTTCAATTCTGAAAATATCCAGTAACTGAATTTTCCAAAAATGAAAATGCTCGATTAAACAAATAACAGCTTTCTACATTCTATTGGTGAAATTTCGTGGTGGCGATTTTCTATGTTCCAGCTAGTTGAATAGTTAAATTAGTACTGCTAATTGATTATCTTATGGGTGATTTTTAATATAATATATATGACAATAATAATACCAAAACATATGTCATCTCATGCCATGCAATATATACATGACCTCAAGCAGTGACAAGAAAATTATTACTAGATTGTTTCCTTTGCCATATTCTTTAATATATCAGCAGAAATAGGATTAAAATTTTTTATTCATTTGGTTTAAAATGGTTTATTGAAACTTGCTGGTAAAGTAATAAATTTTTTTTCTTATTTATTATATAAGAATTTCTTGACTTATTTTTAAATTTTGACATAATAAAAGTTTTTGTTATGACATAAGGTAGTGAAAAAAATAATTTCAGTGCTATGGTCAAAAATTAAAAGCAAAAAAAAAAAAAAAATAAGAAGAAGAAGTAAGATTAAAAATCTTGCGAGATTAAGTTATATAACCAAGTGTGTGAAGTATTTAAATTCTTACCCAACACCTGATATTTCATACAAGATTTTGGAAGTTACTGCGTCATACAGAAGCATTCATATACATAGAGATTCTGCTTTATATAACTTACTACATAAAAATTTAATTTTAATTCACTCTTGTACAAATTTTTTTTTTCATTCACTGATTAACACATATATTTTCTTACTAATAATAATGAATGTGTGTTTGAGTTGACATTTTACAGGCAAAACTATTTGACTTAGAATCATCAAACTTGGCACATATATATTTTAGAGATTGAAAATTAACACTGAGAGCAAATTTCTTTAAAAAATTTAATTAAATAGAAAGTAAGTAAAATTTCAGTATTCTTTTCCATGATAACTTCCAAAAATATTACATTGCAATAATAAATTTTAGTTCATGTCATATTTCAAACATAATTTGCAACAATATGCATCATTGTCGGAGTGAAGCTCAAACAATTTTCATTGCTACCACTAATATCTCAGTCTGACTTCTTTTTCCATTGTTGATGATGAAAGTATAAAGTTATGGTTTATTTTTCAAAATTTTTTATATTTATATTTGAAGTTTCATTTTGATAATAAGCTAAGATGAAATGTTTTTAAAGTGTGTCCATCGTTAAACACTGCTACCTTTTAAAATAAAATATTTGGATAAATAAAAATATATATCCTTTCTATTGCTTGAAAATTGTTTTCTTATTTTAGTGCACTGAATTTCTTTGCTGAATCTAGGCAATTTTTATTAAATAATCATCTAATTTATTACAAATTATAAATAATATTCAGAAATACACATAAAATTTCAATGCTAAATGATTCATTCCACTTTCTATTCTTAAATTTTAAATAAAAATGCTTGGTTTCATCTAAAAAGTAGTTTAGAAACAATTTTGAAACTTGCAATACTTGAAATCTACACTTTAGTTATTTAAAGTTCAAATTTTAGATAAAAACTAATGAGAAAATAATGAGATATACTGCATGATGAATGGAATGATGTAATGCTTTTAAAATAGTAGGCACTACATATCTATGAAATTTGAAAAATACTTTGCAAAAATAAAGTCATCAATAGCAAGTCACTTAAAATACTTAATTAAAATTTTCAGAAATCATTTATTCTGGTTAAGTAACTAGCTGCCAAAGGAGCTAGTTTCATTTCACACAAAAGAAAACTGCAGGAATAAATAATCTGCACTACTGATTAAAAAATCATATAGAGCATTTTAAGTGAAATATTTATAGACAGTTTTCCTGCACTCTTAAAATTCCTATTATATACAAAAAAAAATTCCTGAAGTATGTTATTTACAGCAAAAAAGATAAATAACTATATTAATATGATTAATAAAATTTTAAATTATTACAAAACTTGCTTGTAACATTAAATTAATCAAACTAATTTAATTTTAAATAATGTATTATAACAATAATTTTTGCAGGTCTATTTAGTTATTTTAAATAAAGTGAATTTCAACAGTGACTTGACAGTTCATGAACAGTGATCATGAACATAAAATAATTACTTTACTAAAATATAAGAGTTTAAAAGATGCAAAAGAGAAAGGGAGAGAATATGATATTTTGGATTTATAACGTTTTGTAAGAATACACATTTTATTTTATTTAATAGAGAAATTCAACTACTAATTTCCAAATAATACCATAATGTTCTTGCAAAAGCAACTTCTTGAGGTTTAACCCACATCGTTGTCACATTACTGTGAAAAATCCGTAAATCTATCTCGTGACATACGTAAAATTGTATTTACAGTCAATGTTTACAATATTTCAAGGATAATTTTACTGATGCCGTCCCACACAAATTTAAAAGGAAAAATAACAAAAAGCTTTCAGCTATTGATTAATTTCTAAAAATTAAAAAGACTCGACTGTAATATATTTTAAATCAAAATTTAAGTTTTTCTTGAATTACTGGTGAGTTTTAGAGTTCTAAAATAATTATAAATAGTGGCAAAAATGGTAATGAAGAAATAAAGCAATGATATCAAACGGTAAGTATTTATCCACTCTCTTTTTAAATTGTCCTTAAAATATAATTCTAGTTTAAATTCACTTTTGACGTTCTTAGAGGAAACATGTTTCATATTGAAATCTTAGAAAGAAACAAAACACAGGGCAAAAAAAGGACATAAATATATTTGTCAAAGAATTAATAGAAACATTCGTCGCAGATCTGGCAGCAGTATCGTATTGACCATTTAAATTTCCCTCGTTATTCAACAATATTAAATGTTAAAGCATGTGAGAATTTATTGAAAAGACAATAATTTGATGTTAAGAATCACGTGAAAATTTTATTTACAAAATATTTAGAACCAAGTCTACGCTGGTAGTTAAAAATTTGTAACAGCGATAAAATATTATTTATTTATTTCTATTCAAGGTGTTTATTCATATAAATAGAAGTATTTCTGTTATTTTTATTATGTGTTTGAATTGTTAATTTCATAACAAAAATTATGTTTTAATTTTTATAGAATATAATAAAGTTCCTGGCAAGTTTTATTACTCAAATCTAATTAGAACAACATAAAAAGGAATTTAAAATGTAAAACGTGATATTTTTTTTTTTTTTGAAAAAATTAAGTGTTAACAATTTTGATGCAACGTATATCTTTTTCGTTAATTTGATCTAATTTCAAAATTTGTAATTATCTGTCGATGTTTTTCAATATGAATTGCATTTTATATATTATATGTTATGATTAATTTAATTTGCTACACCTGTTTTTGAATTATTAATTTTTTGAATAATCAATGGTACCAATGAATTAAAATAAAATTCTCTAGCACTAAAAAAAGTCCTATATGCTTATAAAATTATGCCCAAATTATTTCTTCATTTTTGTCTTTATGCAAAAATAACTTTTTTCTTTTTGCTGAAAGCAAGTTCAATTATATCATAATTTAATTATCAGCAATGTAATCTTTCCTATTTAATGAATATGTTTCTTCTGCACCAATCTTTTATACCACTAGTAAGAGATCATAATGTCTTGATACCAATTTTGATATGCACCCAGAGGAAGAAGTTAAAACACAATAAAAATTAATACAGCAATGAAATTAGAAATGTTTCACTGAAGAAGGCAAGGTATTCTATGTTACTCAAATATTTTTTTTAGTTTTTTTATATTTTTATTTCTATACATCATTTATTTATGAATGCAAATTATATTTTGCTCCGATGTACTTTATATAATAAATTTTTCTTAATTCAAAAAAAAGAAGAAGAAGAAGAAAGTCTCCACATTTTATTTCAGCTTGAGTTCTTAAAAAAATCTATTTAAAAATTGTGTCTGTGAAATAACTCAAAAACGCAATGGTCTAGAGCAATGAAATTTTGTATGTAGTCTTAAGACTGTAGATATCTATCTAAATTTCGATGAAATCAATAAAGAGAAATCTATCCATATACATGTGAATTCAGAAATCCAAAATAATATATGAATGACATTTGGTATAGAGAATTATCATCAGAATTATTCAGCTGTATTAGATTTGATATAAATACAGATCAGGTATCAGAAGCGGGATTATTTGTTGGTCTAAATTTCTGAACGTTTATGAACATGATAATTCAAAAACTTAATGACTGAAATAAGTGAAATTTGGTGCATTGTATTGTAACAGAAATTGCAGTTTTTTTTAATTAAAATTTTGTTCGAATCGACTTAAAGGAAGGTGTCTAAAATTCACACTTGGTTTATTTATAGTACTACGAAGCACAAAACTTGACATAGTGAGTTATTATCTGTGCAAATAAAGCAGAGGGAGATATTATGATAGCAAATAAAGCAGAGGGAGATTCATAGATATTTAGCACTTTCGAGGGTTTGCTACTTTTCTCTCTACAATTCCCCAACGTGCTATACTGAAAGAAATGAAAAGAAAGTGCTAAATATCTATGAAAAAGTTGAGGGAAGAACTCGAGAGCCGCTAATTTTATTTTTTTATGTTCTGATATATGTTGGCTCCTGGTTTCAATTATCCACATATATTGATCATTATTGTGTTTATAAATAGGTATGCGATTTTCGGTTCCAAAAAATGTAGAAAATGTCAAGTTTATTTAAACATTTTTTTGGGGGGGGGAGAACTAATTTTAATAAAGATATGCAAAATATTAAATTATGTAAAGTTTTTTTAACTGCTGTATATTTTATTTATATATTATTTAAGTAAGTGGAATGAAATCAATTCTCATGACTTGAGAGTCACAAAGCAGATGCAATTGGACAAGTCATCTGATTGAACGTAATCATACTCTTCACTGCAGTATCACATTGTTTTATACACTGTAAGGTGTTGAATGGATTCTAAAATCTAATCAACACGACATATTTGATTTTTATAATATATGAACTGACTTCCGTTTTGTGACTTCCTTATCTCCCAAATTATGTTGAAAAGTATCACAAATAATACAAAACATTATAAAAAAAATCTTTTCTGTACACTGAATTATGTTATCAAATCGTGAGCCTATTGATTTAATCAGCCCTAGATTCCAACAGTAAAAAAATTTCTTCAATCATAAAACTTGTCCATTTTAAATTCTAATTTTATACATTTTTGAAAAAAAAATGAAATGATATGTTTTTAATCGAATCATCAATTGCTAAACTTTTACAGGATAAAACAAAAGTTTTGCTTGAAAATTCTTTTGAACTATTGCTATTATTTAATAGATTCTAACCGTTATTATATATCCCTATCTTCGCTTGCGATTATCTGTTTTATAGATAAGTAATTAAAACCAAAATATGCCTTTATACTCTACAATTTTTATATTGAACTCCTTGAGAAGTTTTAAGACACTCAATCGTAATTATTTCTAATCAAAAAATTTCGGATAAAAGACAGTTTTAATACTAAATTTGGCGCATATATGTATATAAAGATTTTTTAGAGTTAATGACACGTAGTTAGCCATTGGAGGAACATTGAATTTCTTGGTTCATACTGACTTCTTTTTTTTAAAAAAAGGAACAAAATCATAAGAAGCAACTAAAAGGCTCTTTAGTATTAGATAATAGTCCAGTCCCTTGATTTAATACATGATATTATAATACACATAGAAATCTTAGTATTAACTGCTATTATTATGATTGAAATGGCTGAACTGGGATTTTTAGTAATAAAAGTCACATTCCCTCACACAGTTAATAGATATGTCACAGTTAATAGATATGAAAAAGCTTCAGTGAACGAAGAAAAATTTCTAGCTAGCGCTTATGTAAAATAGGTTTTTGGATCAAAACTTTAAGAGATGAAATTTCCTGGTGACTGAAAATGAGCTTATCCAAAGGTTTGTTCTTTGAATTGAATTCTTCAAACAATGTACGAGAATATGTTAAGAGTCATTTTCTTGGATGCAGGAGAGACTGTCAGGGTTGTTATAAGGTTCAAACTTATTCAGTAAAGCTTGGGTGATGATCATCCGGGTAATTAGACATGCTATTATTCATTTTTTTTTTCTATTTTTAAGCCATATGGTATGAGAAAGAATGGATATAATATTTCTAAGTATTTCTTGATTTTTGCTATTTTGATAAATTTGATGCATATTTTGAAGCGAAATGTTTTGATAATAAGAGATTCTATTTTCAACAAAAATCCGCTCAAAGTATGGGTATGACTCCATCATACCAACTGCTACTAAAAATAGAATTCTTGCAATTACAAATGTAAATATTTACTCAAGAGTGAAAAATGGAATTCCTGCAATTACAAATATAAGTATTGCGAAAGTAAATATTTTCATAGAGTAAAATACAACGTGCGCTTTGAAGAATGGCAACGTGCTTATAAGTAAACATAAATTTAGAAAATGTTTTTATTATATTTATGTATATTTTTTTGTGGCAATATCTTTGGCTTTGTACAAGTTTTATTATCGCATACATTTCTGTTCTATTTCAAGAGATTTATGTTCAAGTTATGCATAATTTGTAATCAAATATTTAAAACCTATCGTTTAAATTTTGATATATCAATACTGGTTTGCAGAAAAAGGCAGGGAAGGGGGGAGGATGCCTGAATTTTAGATAAAGGAAATGGCGATCTTTTCTCGCGTTTTCATCATATTCCGCAGTTAAACGAAGGCTGAAAATCTATAATTAGAAAAGGAATTGGCTTCGAAGATAAGTTTGTTGATACATTTTTTAAAATATTGACAAACTTGTCAAACGAAATAAATTTCTTTCAATGAACTTGAACTAAAAAAAGATATATCAACTGGGTGAATTAAAACCTTATTAGTGCTAAAGCATCTTGTCGATACTGCTTCGGTCAGTGGAAGCGGGGTAGTCGGCTGTACATAAATGCTAAAATATGAGATCAAATTAGGCCAAACAACAACAATAGTATTTAACAATTCTATTTAATGTAAATTTCTGCTAGTATAAATATTTGCTTTCATTCCATATGATATAAATGAAACTGTTTGATGGAAGTAATTTAACACTGGAAAAAGTGTATAAAGTATAGAATAAATGTGATTACACAGTGAAACAGGTTTGGTATTCCGACAAAAAAAAAAGTGGCAAAAAAATTTAATTCATTTTGAAAAATTGATTAAAAAGCGGGTAAAATTCATATGCATATGGAATCAAAGGCATTGAAAAGCTAATTCTTTGAATTTTAAGATGACGTAGAAATAATTTTTCTGCAATGATATGTTTTGAAATTATGGTGAGAAAACTTACGATCTTTCTAGTTTCATTTCAAGCAAAATTTTAATAGCGCGTTTAATCCCTTTAAATATTATGGAAAGTATATGACATATTTCGTTTGAATTTGTCAAGGAATATGGAGTTGCATAAGATTCAAACAAATGGAACATTTAATTTTTTTATATATAGATTAGATGAGTTTTATTCCTCAAAATGTCTTTTCCGTTTCTTTAGCTTTTAAATTACAATGGAATTTCACTTAACAAGCATAATTCGTTCCGAAATCTTATTCGTGAAGCAAAACCATCATTTCCATAGAAATCCATGTAAAATACAACAATACATTGTATTCCAAATAATACTCAAATTTATAATTATGTAATTTATACTTTTTTATTACAAAAAAGAAGTTTTCTAAAGACTATTGTCTTTAACTTCACTACAAATTCTGATGAAAATGAGGCACAATATTATAGCCTGATTTCCCAACTACGATGCAAAAGTATCTCATGCTTTCAACATCTTTATTTCAGTGGTAGATTGTTGCTTTGTTAATTTTATTATTTCCCTCACTTCTGATCAAATCTCATCACCAATTTTTTCCTGTAATACAAAATACAGATCATAAAGTTCAGTGCCACAGCTATCCATCTCTAGCCACATATACTGTTCAAAGACACAATTTTATTAAGGTTCGACAACGCTATCTGGCTAAGGCTTCTTCCATGCAAAAATGAGGATTTAAATAAACTCTCAAATCAGACTGAAAATCGAAATGCGAGCCAATCCTACATGACGTCATGGTATCTCATCGTATTCTGCGAAACATCGCTCGATTGAGAAGCATTTTTTTTTTTAACAATTTGAGTTTCTTATTATGAAATTACTCGTTATGGAAAGTGCTATATTCCTTCTTGGATCAATTTTTTCTGCTTTTGAATGCAATAAACATCCGTATTGCATGGTCAATAAATTTAGCATTGGGTAAATACGCATTCTAGAAAATCTTTGGTACAAGAAATTTATCTACATTATATAAATTTGGCGCGTTCATTGCTCTTTACTGATCTAAAAACAAAATTTTTCAGTTGACCTCTAAAATCCAGACTGTCCCATCTACAGTTACCAAATTCGGCACGTATATATACTTAAGGAGAATGAAAACGTGCACCTTGAACCGATTTTATTAAATTTTTAATTAATTAAAAAATTGAAATTTTTTTATATTCCCTTGATTTTACGTTTTCTTTTTCCCACTCTAAAATATTTTTGACTAAAAGGAATTTTTACACTATTTTAAAAATTGCATTTTTAATGTACTCAATTTATTTATTGCAAAGTTTTTAACTTAATGTTGCCAATTTTGTAATAATATTTTTATGCATACTGTTCAAATGTGTTTCATTATGAAATTAAAGCTGTTTTTATTCTTTCATCAAATATTTGATAGTTTTTTTCATTGCAAAAGTCAAAAAATAGTCTTGTAGTAAATAAGTATGCCATACTGTGCGATTCTCTATAATATGATCTCATACAATGTGTAACTTCTTAAAACATATTATATAGGAGTCTACTAAAATCTATCCAATGTTGGGCAATCTTATTAAATTTTCCATAGACAATAGATGAATCTATTGTATTTTCTGTAATTTATTTCTCCGAAAACAGTTTATTTTTTCTAAATAATTTGCATTTCTGATTTTCTCCATTTTTTAAAATATTAATAAATTTAAAAACGCAGTATAAATACCATCCAACAGAACTGCGCATCAAATCAGCGCAATGATGACGTCAGGTCGTCCATTGAGAGGGGAAGATTAGGGGAAAGAAAAGAGAAAAGAGACAGCGCGTCTCCTGATTTGCAGAGAATATTAGCCTTGAAAGAATGAGGCTAGACTTTGTTTTGCTGGTATTAGAAGGACATCTGTTAATGTGTGTAAAATATTTGTAAATATTTGCTTGGCAAGTTATGTTCATTCAAAAGAAAATTAAAGACATATTTCCAACGGCATAGCAAAATAGATGGAAACCTGATATTTTTTAAACATTTAATAAACAGGAAAATTATCTACTCCCCTTATAGAACAAGCGCCAAACATATTTATATTTTTCATCCTGTGGCCTCATTAATAAATTGCCTCTGGGTATGTTTTTTTTGTCTCTTTAACTAGTGGCGTAGCAACAATAGGGATATAGAGAGTTGAATATTAAGGAAAAAAAATATTAGTTCGTTTATCCCTTTTTTATTAATTAAAAATTATTTATAAATATTACCACGTCATTTACTTCTTCTAACTATTAATGATAACTTGGGACGAAAAAATTGTATTATATCCTGAGTTCAGTGACGTAATGTGGGTTAATGGTGCCCAGACCATAATTTGATATTTCGACTTCTTGCCATTATCAGTTGCATTGGTAGATTTATGAATAGAGTTGCAAGTAGATTGATTAAAAAATTATATTTTAGTATATGCCAAATGAATTAAATATATAAAATACATCGATTATAAAATATTAGAATAATATTAAGATTTTATAAAGTATAATTGGTCTGGTTCCTATATGTTTCATAATGTTCATTTTGTAATTAGAATATTCATAAGCCCCGAATGTTTTCGTCAATAATGTTGGATGCAAACGTGATTGTTTGGAATTACAACAGATAAATAGAAACAAATAATTTTTTGGAAAGTTAACATATATAACAGTTATAAAAAATTAACTTTTGGCGTGAATTTAGCATTTTTACTGAATCTATTGTACGATATTTGGCGAGTCATTTGGCGATGCCGTTAATAGTATCCGAAAATCGAATTTGAGTTTTAGACATGTTTTTTTGTTTTTTCAATCGATTGAAACAAAGATTTGACACAAAACTGAACTTGTAGTCATCAAATCCCATACCCAATTTTGATTTATTTAAGTCATTACGTTTTTGAATTATCGCGTTAAAATGTTTCTGAAAATCCAGATCGACAGAAAGTCAACCCGTTGTTGGTTTTGTCTGAAACTTTGACATGTATCTATACAATAAATATTAAATCTGTGTTTCGAATCTTATATATCTAGCTCTTTCCTTTTTGTAGTTATCGTGTTAACTTATATTCGGTAGACTACTTCCCCTGAACAGATTTTTCCCAAAATTTGACAGAGATTTGCAAATTTGGTGAAAAAACCGTATCTAAATTTCAATTTGTCACAGGCAGACTGAAGGACATTTTCCAAAAATGTATTTTTCGAACTCAGGGAGAACTCGAACTTCATATGGAGATTTGTCGAAATCTCGAGTTCGAATTTTTTTTAACGTTTATTATACTTTCTCTACACTATGTAAACGAGAAAGTAAAAATGTGATAAATATAAAATTAAATTGACCAAATTATAAAAAGAAGGAGTCTCAGAATGTAGACTATATATACAGCTTAAACGTTATTCTATACGGCTCCTGTCCTCAGCTTCCTGCGCAAAGCTACAAGGCAAGAGAACATAGATTCCCTCAGGGCCAAGGAGCCATTAATGGGTAATTGTAATCAAGAATTTCGAATTGTTTACTTTCGAGTTCTAAATTTTATTCCTCATATTTTAGCTCATTATCTTTCCAAATCTCATTTTAGAGCAAATATGCATTAATTGTATGGATTTTAAGACAAATATAGTGTAATTTGAATATTAATGGAGCATATACCATGCAAGCTTTGAAATACTTTGTATTCTTATTAGATTATATTGTTACGAATTTTTACCGGGGTTCGTTTGGATAGTAGAAGTGATATCGTGTAAAGAACGCTCAATCAGCAGGCGGAAGTAGAATAAAAACAACGACGTTTATTTACACGAAGACACACGGGACAGCACAGAAGACGATTATCTTCAGCCGAGACGTACAGCATACATCAAGAATCTACTGCAGACAGTAGCGCACAGCTTAGTTCAGCTCTAGCTCGACTCCGTCGCTGCTCCGCTAATCCCTGGAAGACCAGTTCTTCACCGTCGATTTCGACTGCTCTGCTCTGTCGCTTCCGACTACTACTCTTCGTCGATTTCGGCTACTACTCCGACCACTCTGACTTCAACTACTCCGACTCGGACTTCTGACTTTGTCGACTCCGTCGTCTGGCAGCTGCAACCCCTTTTATAGGTCTCAGGAGGCGGGGCTAGAAGCCTCTCAACCAATCAGGAACGTTCGAGGCGTATCTCGGTTCCTACTGGACGGATCGGGAAAATTCTCGAAGTTTCGGGTATAATCTATTTTGGAGCCGAAGTCGCCAAATTCGTCACCAAGTCGCCAAATGGTCGCCAAGCTCTGGGACCTCCGACGTGACACACGGACTCCGTCCAATAATGATGACTTTAAAACAGTCTTTCTGATAGTGGAACAAACTATGCTGGGAAGCCGAATTGCAGGTTTGTAACAATATATATATATATATATATATATATATATATATATATAGTTTGTTAAGTTTACCAAAATTCTTAACATGTTGCTATTCTATTTCTGTTACAAGTTTTTCATTTCCAATGTTTGATAATATACATAATTCAGATGGAAATTTGGTTCTTAAAAGGTAATATGAAAAATCATTCATATTACCTTTTAATAATACTCTTCAATATCGTCAATAAGCATTTCTTAAAATCAAAATTAATTAAAAAAAGATTAAGATATTAACCAACAGAAGTGGTCTCCCCGAAATATTCTCATATACCCTCCAATAAATTTAATGCATTATACCAGATTTACAAATTTTTGTTAAACTTGAAGAGAAAATCATATATAAGAACTTTGCATATCCGAGTACAAGAGAACACAATACCATGCGCTAAAAGTTAGATGTAAAAAATTTGGCATATAGTTTTCAAAATTTAAAATGTAAATTCTTGCCAAATTTTGAAATAAACAGATTGAAGAGATTGAACATTGAACAGATTAACCATTCGGCTTTCCTTTCTAAAATAAGAAGAACAAAATGCTCATTAGCGCTTCTTCCCCGTGATCTGGGCATTCCGGGTTTGAGTCCCGGTTCGGGCATAGCTGTTTTTCTTCTGTGTTCTATCTGTGAGGTGCGTGTGATTGAGCCCCCGCCCATATAAAAAGGGGTTGTGCAAGCGAATGTGACGCATGAAGTAGCTAAGTCGTACTCTTGACCCTAGTTGGCGCTACTGAAAAAAACAAGAGACGCTCACTCGGCTTAAATCGCTGACAGATAACTGTCAACGGGCTTGTAAAGTGTCACAATAACAGCAACAAAATGCTCATATGCTAATCTAGACTAAATAAATAATAAACAAAATAAAAATCTGAGCAGTGAAATTTTCCGGCCTTTTCTGAGATTCAGAATTTTTATGTGGGGGCATAGGGAGTGACACATTTATTAAGGAAATTCGGGAAACCACTCTCTTACAAAAAAAAAGAAAAAGTATTTACAGTTATGTGAAAAAATGTGTTTGCATTTATGTAAGTATCTCAAATTATTATCTTAAATTATTTGAAATTATGTCAGATTTTTACCCATGACGGTTTTCATTATTTTTGAAGTAGGGATCGGAATTACCTTAGAGCAAACAATCTCTGTACATTTATGATGCTTTTTAAAGCCCGACTTGAGGCGGGGTGGGGACGAAAAAATTCTTATTATGTCTCAAGATCCTTACAGGGGGTCGCCATTTACTTTTGCTATGCCATTGTAAAGCTACTGCATATTCAACAGCAGGAAGAAAAAAAGTTTTCGAACAAAAAAAAAAGCATATTATATCTGGGTTTCTTCATAAGGGGATGCTATTTTCTTGCTATCCCACTGTACTTTATTATATACTCTACAATAAAAATATAATTTTGGGTCCGGGCTGCAGGTTCCAGAACTCCCGAATTTTAACCAGCCAAATCTCACAGTTGGGCTCAACTTAACTTTTCCATTATACTGATTAATTAAATAAGTAAGGACTTTTGAACCTAAATATATTTTTGAGCATTATTTAATATTGTTTAAAATTATTTAAAAATGTTTATTACAAGTATTTCACATTTCTGAAGAAATCCGCAATTATTTTGTTTATGGAGTTATTTGGAAATGGATTGATACAAAATAATGATAGAATGAATTCATTTAATAGTAACATTATATCAGAAATTTTAAATGTTCTTCATAGAAACAATTTTAGACCTAAATTAAAAATATATTTCGGTTGTACTGTGTACATCGGCTACCGTATCGGCTTGTCTATTGAATGTAGAGTTTCGCTTGACACTGATCCTTGCATCTCTACATCTGACTATGGACTACACTTTTTATTATTTTCTCGTACACGTCGTAAATAGAGAATCTCTAAGTTTTAGATGTTAGTTACGTTAGAGATGTTTTCAAAATCGTTTTCAGCAAGAAGGTTGAAATTTGATGTAAGGTCTTTACACCAAATTTGCCGACTTCTTATCCAACTTTCAGTAAAATCAATTCAGTGGAAGTCCATCTTCGGCAGTTCGAATATAAGTTAGGACTAGAAGGATAATAGTCTATATACAGATTTGACATTTATAGTGTAGACCAGGGGTAGACAGGCATTTCAAGGTTACGAGTTACTAATTTTTTTAAGGTATTGCCGTCCATTCAATGGCGTAAATGTGGTGAGTTAAAAAAAATGGTTTACAATATTTATTACAACTTAATAATAAATACGGAATATGCATTTGCCTACATAACTACAAACATAATAATAATAGCAAGATAAAAATATAATAATAATAGCCACAAATATAATAATATCATATGATACATTTAATATCGGACAATTCAAAATACATTAAAAAATAAATAATGTTAATCTAAAGTTAGTTCTAGTAGGTATAATTAGTAGAAGACTTATACTGCATACTTTCTGTCAATTTTGAATATCTAGGTATATAATTATTAACTACTAATCTTGTATTGGATTCTAAATGGTAGTCCGTGAGATGGGAACGATATTGTTGCGAACTTTTCTTAACGGGGTTCGTTTGGATAGTGGGAGTGATATGGTGTAAAGAACGCTCAATCAGCAGGCAGAAGTAGAATAAAAACAACGACGTTTATTTACATGAAGACACACAGGACAGCACAAAAACGATAACTATATACAGCATAAAGACGACTATCTTCAGCCGAGACGTGTAGCATACAAGAGCAGCATACAACCAAAATCTACTGCAGACAGTAGCGCACAGCTCAGTTCAGCACGAGCTTGACTCCGTCGCTGCTCACCGTCGCTTACGACTCCTCCGCTCCGTCTTCGGACTTCTCCGACTCTCGAACTCCTACTGCCTTCTACCTTCGAACTCGGACTAATGGCTTCGTCGTCTCCCTGGCAGCGGCGTCCGCAGCCCCTTTTATAGGTTTCAGGAGGCGGGGCTAGAAGCCTCTCAACCAATCAGGAACGTTCGAGGCGTATCTCGGTTCCTACTGGACGGATCGGGAAAATTCTCGAAGTTTCGGGTATTATCTATTTTGGCGCCAAAGTCGGCAAATGGTCACCAAGTTTGTCGCCAAGCTCTGGGACCTCCGACGCGCTAGTCCCATTCAGATGACTGTAAAACTTTCTTTCTATTGATGGAATAAACTATGCTGGGAAGCCGAATTGCATGTTTCCGTCGCATGCCGAATATGTTTCCTTAATTATATTCATCGTTGAAAATGCAGATTCGCACAGAAAGGTAGAGCCAAAGACCGACGTTAAATGATGTGCAACTTTTTTAAAAAATAAAGATACTTTACTTCGTCCATTAAATTCCAAAAGTTTTCCTCAGGTTCTGAACTGCGTGCTTTTAATATTGCCATTTTGAAGCAGTAAAACTTCATTTTCCTTAAGAGATAAAGAGAATGTATAATTTATATTTTCTGTTATTTCTTCCACATCAACATGTCTAAATGGGTAATAAAAGAAAGTAATTATTAGTTTCTTTTAGAATGCGCATTTTAGGTCTTAGTAAAGGTGGTCACTTCTAAATGTCTTGATGGTCCACCGGTCGATCGCGGTTGACTTAATGTCTACTCATAGTATATAACATAAAAACGTAATGACTTAAATATATGAAATTTGGTATGGAATTTTGCGACTACAAATGTAGTTTTGTGTCAAAGCTTTGTTCCAATCGGTTGGGAAAACCGCGTTTAAAACACAAATTCTATTTTCGGATACTATTAACAGCATGCCAGGGCTTATTCGACAAAAAAAAAAAAAAAAAAAAAAAAACAACCTTCGCTAAGGATGACACGATAGATATATAAATTCAGTAAAAATACTGAAATCACGCCATTGATGAATATTTCGTAGCTATTGTACGCCATTTCCACTGAAGGCGTTTTCTGGGATAATACCTTCAATAGAGAATATGTTAGAAAATTTTTGGGAGACCACTACCGCTGAATAATAAAACATATTTAGACCGTATTCTTTTTAAGAATCGTTTTAATTGTAATAACAATGGTCCTGCTTACATAGATCTGTTTAGCAATAAAAAACTATATAAATCTAAATATTTACAACAATCTGTTGTAAATATATAGATTCAGTTTGGTAAGAATCTTCGATTCATTAAATATAAAATAAGCTGCATTTAAAATCGGCACTTAATTTGTGGCCTGTTCCTTCGGTTTGACGAGCAAATGTCAAAATAATCAAAGTGTGCATTAGTTAGACCCAATTTTCTCACAAATATCTTTTGTTTGGCGAAAAGGCATTGATGTGCTTAGACTGCAAAGTTAATCTTGTAATTTTGCATATTTTAATTGAATGTCCCAAATTTAATTCCCGTCATTTACGCTCTTTTAATTCATCGACATTACATATATGTGATTTAGTGGAAAAGCATTTTCACACGAAAAAACTTTGAATTTTTAGAGCTATTAATTTTATTTATTTTACAAAAATTTTAAATTTCTGGAAATAGTTATCCACTTTTATTTTCTTTATTGCAATTTTAAAATTTGTATCATCTTTTACAGTTGTATTTAATAATGTATAAGTATAAATTGTTTTTTTTTTAATTTTAAATTAGAGAAAACTTTTTTTTACTTGATAATGAATTTTGTTTTATACCCATACTACTTTTTTTTTTTTTTTTTTTTTTTAAAATATGACCAATTCTCTCTCTTCTCCTAAAACCTCCATCATCCACTCCACTTTCTGTAAATCGGCCGATGTAAAAATTCACAAAGCACACATTGCAATGGTTAATGTAATTAAGCCAAGCAAATTAAATAAAAAACTTACGCAGGCTATACATTATTTCGTTTGAGAGATTCTTTTTTTTCCCCTTCTTTTTCTGTCAAAAATAGACAGATTAACATTTTTCCCACAAAAAACGAGATCGCAAGTAGGAAAAGCAAAGAAAATCCATGATTAGGGATTATTTAACAGTGGTAAACAGTAAGCATTGAATTGAAGTTCTGTAGTTTCAAGTAAATATGTAAAGGAATTTCGGTAACTGTAAATGTTTCCAGTTAAATAAGTTCCAAAAGAATTCTTGTACGTAAATCAAAAATGTCTTAATCTTACATATGTTATAATAATGGATTAGGATTAGAATATCAATCATCTTTATGAAATATTAATTTAATTGCAGACATTATGGATATTATATTTACATTCATAAAGAAAGTGCAATGTTAATTTGTGTGAATTAAGCCTACCCCCTCCTCAAAAAAAAACTGTTGTTATACATTTTAAAATTGTTTAATTCAAAGAAATCGCAGCTCCTTCTAGCAAAACAAAAACACGTTTCGTTTAGACAAATTAACGCTTTTTATTTTTTATGTTTTATTACACAGAAATTTATACAGCCTTTAAATATATGTGTAGATCCCAATTGTAAATGAAAATTTGTCGGAAGCATTACCGTATTGATTTGGGCTCTTTTCCTATCATTTCCCAGGTTATCTGCAATTGCTTCATAATCCAGTTCCGAGAATAATGCAATAAATGAACATTATAATATTGAACTTTTATTTTTAAATCCCAAAATCAAGGCAAGATTTGAATTTTTCCCCAGTAAAGTGTTGACAATCTTATTAAAAGTAATTTGATAGCTGATAGTTTAGGATTAGTAAAAATGGAGCGTTACACAATAGAACAACATGTTTTCATTGTTGAACAATAATGAAAGTCTGGAAGCCACATTTCGGAACTTGAAGAAGTGGCCTTCTAGATCGTGCGATTTAGCACCATTGGATTTCTTTATATGGGGTTATTTGAAGTCAAAGGTCTAAGCCAACAAACTCACATGCACGCGTGCGTTGAAGGAGGAAATTCAGCGCTGCATCAACGAAATTCAGCCCCATTCATGCAAAATGATGATGCAAGATTTCGTCAAAAGAGCGCGTATGTGCCAACAAAGCCGTGGAAGACATATATAACCTTATCCTGTGCACTTTACGATTCAATAAAAATATAACAATTAAAAAAACTTTTTTTTATTTAATTTAAATTTATCGTTAACATGTTGTCTATTGTGTGACGCTCCATTTCTCCTAATCATAAACTGTCAGCTGTCAAATGGTTTTTTTAATAGGGTTGCCAACACTTTACTGCGCGAATGGTGGGAAATTAAAACTTGCTATAATTTTGGGGTACCCTTAACAAAGGATAACACTGCATATCACTTCAGTGGTGTATCGCATGAAAGTATGAGACTCCTGGAACAAAATAATTTTCTTTCCAACCATTATCAACGATTTTGCATGATTTTATATTATCGTACTTTTATTAGAATTAACTTTAAAAATATCCTAAACTCCTTAAGATTGATAGAGAGAGTATCTGTACCCACTTTTTCTACCCCCCCCCCTTCTTTTTCTTGAGACGACACTAATAGATAAATGAATTAATGAATCTTGATAAATTTTGGTAAACATTCAGAAAAACGCAATTATTAACTTTTAAAGAATAACTATTCGCATATGTCCAGCTATTAATGATCTGAACTTAAAAGTTAAATTATTTCATCAATAGGAAATAAATACGATTCATTTTTATCTTTATTATCTAAAGGTTTTACTGTATTAGAATTTTTTATTTATATATGTAAGTGTATAGTCGCCTGCTGAAATAATGTTAGCTTAATAAAAAAATTATTTAAGATTAAAAAAAAATATTTTAGTATGTTTGTAATATAACCCCTATGTAATTATTAATATTTTCATGACTATCGTATTTCCGTTTGATAAAATCACCATTGCCATTTTTCTCTTAAAAACTTAAGTAATTAGTACAACAATAACTATTAACAAAATTAGCAACAAATTGTTACACCAGTAATGGCTTAGTAAAGTTATTTGCTTACATTATTACAGAAAAAGAATAAAAATCAAGATCAAAATCTATTTATCTCGATTTATTTATTTCATCAGTCCCACTTTTTTTTAATGGTTAAAATGAAACATTACTAACATGCATTCCGGAATTTTAACCATGCGTATTGTTTTTGCGAATCCTTGTTCATTTTTCCTTTTCTTTATAAGAGTTGTAAAAAAATTATATATTCGAATAGAAATGAATCCTATCGATATCGTTAAAGATCAGGAAGTCATTTCACATAAAAAATTTATACAATATTAATTTTTTGTTCATGTTTGAAGAATAAAATTGAAAAATAGTATTTTTTCCCCCTCCATGAAAATTATTCTGTACATTGCAGATAGTTAAAATTTAACCTTCGATTATACGTAAGTGGGAAAGTTGCTCAATTTCAAAAGTATAACAGACTTCAAAGGAAGGTAGTATTGTTTTTAACAATAATACACAGACAATGCAATCTTCTTTTTTTTTTTTTAAATATAAATAACCATGAACTTGGCCCATTTTGAAACCAGACGGTGGCGATATGTCGCCAAACATAGCAAACCTTTGAAAGTAGGCCTAAAGCGGTTGAATATTAACGTGGCTGGAATTCCTCGCGTTCCACGCCAAAAGGAAACCTGTACTCGGAGCTCTTTATGAATGAAGAACCCACACCCCCGGGATACAGATCTGACCCGTTCCCACACACGCCGCCGTGCGCTTTTTTCTTTTCTTTTCTTTCTCTCTTTTTTTTTTTCTTCAGATGAATTTTGTTTTCGCTTTCCTCCTCAGAAGTTTTCTTTTTCATCTCCTCTTTATGCTTCTCGTTTTGTGATATTTTATCCCCCCCCCTTATCACCACTTGTTGCTTTTTTTTTCATCTCCCCTGCCCGATTCTGAGAAACAGAGTAGTAAGGGTGTGGTGGGGACGGATGTTTAGGTTCATGGGATGAAGAGAATCCGGTACAGTGGAATGGAGAGAAGGATTATACTTTCACGTTCTGATTCGGCATAATCGTTTGCATCGAAAACTTAGACATATTTATTTTAAAATCTCAGGTAAATAGTAAACATATGAGGTAAGTTTCAAATAGACAGCTTTAAAAGTTTTGTTTTATCTGCGTCATTAGAAGTATAATTTCAACTAAGATATGTGACTACGTTCGGGAATAATGTTTTGAAAAAGGTTCGAAAAATGTTATATTTTTGAATATTTGCATAAAAAAGAGTGGAAAAACAATTATATAACCAAAATATACCAATTAAGTGCCAAAAGTTAAAAAAAAAGGGTCTTTTTTTTTTTTTGGCTAAAAAGAGGTATAAAGAAAAAATATTCTAGTTTAGAGGTATATCAAAAGATTTGCGTAAAATTTTGCAGATAGCTTGAGGATTATTTAATTCCTGAAAGAAAAAAAGAAGCTGTATTTCTATCTTTTCTTTAAATATTGGCGTTCGACTGACAAATAACTTTACATTGTGAAAACAACTATAAAGTATTTCTAAATGAATAGATTACTTATTCTCTAGTTCAGGAAGTGCAGAATGTATTGAGAAATTTTTATATCAAAAATTATATCATTTTAAATGGAAAAACTATGTATTGTATTTTTATTTATGAGGCTTTCATAAGAAAATTCTATCATATTCTATATTTGAGAAAATAGCATTTAAAGATATAAAACAGCTTTAAAACTATATAAATGCAAATATAAAAATCAATGTAACTTCCCCCAAAACAGGTAAAAATAATTCGATTCGATTTCTAACAAAATTCAAATGGTTTTATAAAGAAACCTGTTCAAACATTAAGAATATTAAATTTTTAAAAAAATTATAGTTTCGCAAAAAAATCGACTTTTTAACTTAGTCATAACGGGAAAACGATCAATCAATGAATGTCTTTTAAGAGTTTTTTTTTACAGAAATTATAATATACTTATATTATTTTTAAAAAAAAAAACTCTTTTAAGGGAAAGGAAAAATAAAGAAGACGGAACTAAATAATTCGATAGTTAGAATTCCAGAATGCAGGTTAATAATGTTTCATTTTAACCAAATAAAAAACAATGGAATGATGAAATAAATAAATTGAAGTAAGTAAATTTCAATCTTGATTTTTGTTCTTTTTCTGGGTATAAAACATTAATAGAAATAAGCAATAATGCTCAATTCTATACTATACATTATTTTTAGAAAAACTATTAATATCAATGTAAATAAGAGTAAAAACTAAAGGGAATTTAGTCTTAAAATTAATTTTAATTTTAGATTTAATTGAAATTACTTATTTAAAAGCACCAATCGTTTAATAAATAAAATTTCTTTAATAAAAACTTCCCACTTCAGTTATAAGTAAATAATTTTACTAAGTCATTATTTAATTTAACAGTCAGTTAATTTTGTTCCAGTTCTTATATTTATATTTAATTTCAGTATTAAAGAACGATGAAAAATTTTTAATGTCCTATTTGTAAATACCGCTGATTTTTCCTGTGATGCATTTCTATCTATAAAGACGCGTAGAGAAATTTAAGTTAACCCTTTCTAAGGCAATGGGAAGTATGCTTCCCACCAAATTTATCAATCTTTGTATGAAATTATGTAGGTTGGCATAAGTTCTGACAAATATTTTTAGTAAGTCAGAAACTTAGATGCTACAGTTCTTTATCTCACACAAAATGATGTGTCTTGGTTTGTCACTTAATTATTAATTAACCAAATTAATTAATTAATCAAATTAAATTCATCTAATAAGCTAAATGAATCCCTTTTCTTATTCTAATTTCAAGCCTAAAAATATTTTAATATAATATGACTAGAAAAAAAATGGCCCTTTAAAGAGTTAACGCACAATACAATGAATAAATATAAGGTTCCTGAAAAAATATACGTTAATTATATGTTTATAAATATTATGTTGAAGAAGCCAGAAAGGTAAGGAACAACCTTAAGAGCATTTTCTTTTTTGAAATTTATAAAATTTCAATGATACAAAAACATTTTTAATTACTATGAAGAATGAGACTTAATGAAATCAAAATGGAAATTCTATTAACTTTGAAATTATAACTAATTATTAGTTAAATTTTAGTGCAAATTTGCCTTTAAGGCAAACATTTTATAGCAAATTCTAATACATATATTTCAATTGTTTTTGCACAATACATAATTAAAAGACTTGAATTCACATAAAATAAAAGATTTCCAGTAACTCTGAACGTTTTAGAAATATTCCCAATTTTGAAAGAAAATTCAAAATTTTTATTAAAAATTGTCAAAAATTTTCTTTAAAAGACCGTGTAAAATAAATAAACCTAAAAGTTAGATTCTAATTCGTAATA
Source organism: Argiope aurantia (assembly GCA_026543865.1). Classification (NCBI taxonomy): domain Eukaryota; kingdom Metazoa; phylum Arthropoda; class Arachnida; order Araneae; family Araneidae; genus Argiope; species Argiope aurantia. The sequence continues at coordinate 265,304 of JAPMOR010084905.1, forward strand.
TAGTAGGATTTTAAATTAATTTTGAGTTTTTTAAATCTCAAGTTTTATTGTGAATGATTACATATGTTTTTATTTTTCAAAATATTGTCCATCATCAGCAATTACTTTTTTTTTTCATTTTCTATTAGTTTATGAATTCCGCATCGAAAGAACAATTCATGTTTTGATCCTATAACAATTGATTCAATTTTTTAATATCTTCTCAAGAATGAAAGCGCTGCTGAAACAGGATGCATTCTATAGATCGGAACAAGTAGTAATTCGATGGAGCAATATCTGGTGAATATGGCGCATGGGATAAAACATTCCGTTGCAGCGTTTCTAAACATTTTTTACTACACGAGCAACATACAATCTAGCATTATCATGTTAAAAAATTTCGTTATTGTATTGTTACTTGATTTGTGACTATTTCGCCTTCAATGCATTGTTCAAACACAGCAGTTGTGTTCTGTAGCGTTCGCCAATGATGATTTTATTTGATTGAAACAGCTAATAATAAAGTTCAAATTAGTCTCACCAAATATAGGTATGAGCTATGAGCTGTAAATATTTGGCCTTTTTATCGATGTTGATATATAATTAGGCAAATCTTCGATTGTCTATCTTTAGGATTATCGTAGCATATCCAGCTTTCATCGCCAGTGACAATATGTTGCAAAAAAAAACAAAAACAAAAAAAAACACTCTTTCTCTCTCTCTCTCTCTCTCCCATTTTCCTCTTTTTTTTTTTTTTTTTTTTTTTTTTTTTTTTTTGTGAAACACATGAAAATTTGCCACTCAACAATTCTCGGGTTCTGTTTGTATCACACCCAATTCTTTTGCCTTTGAAAGATACCGAGAACATCTAAACACTTTGAAATTGTTCTGCAATCAACATTCAACGATTCAGCAAGTTCAAGCAAGTGTATCGAATTCATCCCTTCTAAAATGTCCAAATGAATATTCGCACATTTTTATATTCTCTTACACGTAGTATTTAGAGAAATTATAGTAATCGTCAAAGAATTCGAAATCCAGATTTTGACGAATCTCCACGTTTCGGGCCATTCTGATTTCAAAAAAATAAATTTTTGCAAAGGCGACAAAGATAACTGATAAACGCTTTGAGCTAGATAGTTGAAATTTTGTGCATGGTTTTCTCATCAAATATGCAGATTTCTATCAAATTTTGTATAAAATCCTTTCGGAAGAAGTCAGTCTGTCCGGTTATTCGGATATAAGTTAACACGATAGCTACAAAATGAGGTGAGCTAGATAGATAAGATTCGGTACACAGATTTAACATGTATAATGTAGATACCTGCCAAATTTTGAATCAAAACCAATAATGGGTTGACTGCTTGTTGATCTGTACTTTCAGAAATAAGTGAATGTGATAGTTCAATAAAGGAAACATTTAAATATATCAAATTTGATATGTGAATTTGTGACTACAAGTGCAGTTTTGTGTCAAATTTCTGTTTCGATCACCTGAAAAAAAAGTGTCTAAAACACAAATTCGATTTTAGGATACTATTAACTGCATCGCCAAATGACTCGCCAAATATCGCACGATAGATTCAGTAAATTGTTAAATTCACTCAAAAGTTAATTTTTCATAACTGTTGTTCATCAGTGCCATGTAAAGGTTAGCTGACAAGTTTATTAGAAAATATGAGAGAAAGTTTTAGGATAGATCACTTCCTCTTGCTACGGGTAGAATATATTCACCGTAAGTTTCCAACTATACTCAATAACTTTCAACGGCAGTTTTCTTTGAATATAGGATCGTAAGGAAATTAGACAGGAAAAGTAAAACTTGGCGCAAATGGTGTTTTGTAGGCTTATATTCGAGAGAGAAAGTGAGAGATTTGGCTGAGAAAAAAAAATGTTATTTGCGTTTTAGAAAACTCACACCTAATAAAAATATAAAGCCTTATGACAGAGATTTGCCGTGAAAATAGTTACATATGTGTCCGATGCGATGTAGCATAAATTTTACCATCCTTTGTAAATTCCTTAGAATTACTTCACAGTCCTAGAATTCAGAACTAATGCATAACACAGTATGGGCTAGGTATCATCGCAAAATTTCATTTCAATACTTAAAAAAAACTATTTCAGAAAGGATGTTTACCATAAACGTAAATAATAAAAACACAATTTTCCAGAGAACGCATTTAAAGATTTTAATACAATATAAAAAATCTTGCAGTCATTTTCCAATTTTAAAACTCGCTATATTAGCATTACAAAAACTTCGTCTTTCTTGATTTTAAACTAATTTTATTTTCTTTTAGATTTTTATGTTATTTTTAAATAATATTGTAATAGACAATGACTGACCTCACAACATCTAAAATCGCTTTTTATGAATTGTAATGTTTTAAGTATCAGTGAGGTAATTGATATTTATAAATGCTTTATAATGAGTAATAATATTAATTAACATTGCTGTAACATATGTTCCCAGTTTTTTCTTCTTCTTTCTGTCTGGGAAGCTAAAGCTTCTTTGTGCAAAATAATTCACTATATGTTTTTGAAACTTTCTTTATTTTTCTGTAAGATCATGTAAGCATTTCTAAGCAAATTTTTATTGCACATTATTGTGCAAGTTGGTTTTATTTGCTTTTATAATTGAATCTTGAAAGCTATTTGGAGTTTTTCTGAAAACTATTTATCATCATGTTGCATTATTTATACCAATTGTTTGCTCTGATAAATGGTGTGTGCTTTGTTATTGCAACAAAGAAAAAGCTGCTATTACAGTAAATTGCATGCCTTCTAGGTTTTCTGCACTCTGTTACGAATGACGATCACATAATAATTTTGTAACTTGCCTATAAAGTAATTTTTGATCTTATTTTCTAAATATTCCCATTCAGTTTCATTAACAATGTATCTTCTTCTTGTAAACGTTCTATTATACTTTCTGATTTCGGGACTGTGATCTTTATACAATACCTTTCAATGTCATAGGAGTAACTGCATTCAGGGATGGATACAAAGGGAGGTTCATAGGAAATCTCTCCCCTTCCATAATCCCCCCTAGATAATATTTTGTAGTCTAGAGTTGACTAGAGTTAGTCAGGATTGATCGCATTTGATTAGGTTGTAAATGATTGTTTCATTAAAAATAACTTTTATTTAACTGTTAAGTAAAAGAATTAAATAAATTATCTTATTTTTTAAATCCCTTTTTTGAGTGAATTTACATATGCAATCTTCTTTTTAAAGATAAAAAAAATTATTGATGGAAACAATCCATTTTTTGTGTGGGATTCTCGAATAAAATCAGGTTAGGGACGCTAGGCTTATTACATTTCATACAATTAAGACAGTATGTCTATAAAAGGAATCTTATATGTTATGTAATATCAAAGAAGTTTTAATATACGTTCCTCTCTCTCTCTCTCTCTCTCTCTCTATATATATATATATATATATATATATACATAAATTATTATATAGTCGTATCTTTGGATAAATTTAATATAGACATTTGGCAATCATGGAAAATTTAAACAAAAATTCGCACTAATAACTTACTTTTATTTACTTGCAAATTAATTAGCTGAAATTTGAAAATATTTTATCAGATTTTGCATTTAAAATCAAGTTATACGGTATTTAACAGTACAGATTAGACCAAATACTTTCCCCCTATAAATTTGGTGGTTTTTATTGCCCTAAACCTCTCCAGAAAATTTTTCACCTTCGACTATATTCTTGAATATGACCGCCTAAAGTGTAAATTTGTATTTTCTTCTGTCTGCATTACTGTTCTCACGTTGCATGCGATCTTTTAAGAATAATTTTAAATGCCCCCCTTTCTTAGGATACATAAGAAAGAAAACACAAGAATTTGTTTAGAATACACTGCTAGAAAACGCAAAAATTCTTTGAGAATCTTTGGTTTCTCTAGCAGTTTTTTGTAATTTGAAGACAAAGGATTGCTTATAATATTCATTTCACATATTTTTCAGTATTTCATCATTGCTTCTAAATATAAAATTTTCTAAATATCAATGAAGATAACTAGGAAATAGTTGTTTATTGTCATGATTTCTCTATTTTAAACTCAAGCTTAATTTTGTAAAAACAGTTCCAACAAGCAAATTAAATGATAAGAAATAAGTGAAGTAAAAGTAAATCTATATTTTAAAGGGATATATTGCTTTAGAATAAAAAAAGATTATGTAAATTAAATAATCACTTTTGGTTTATGATTAACGTAAAAATTAAAAAAAAAACTATTCTTATATCTAAATGTAAGGTCTATAAAAGGAATAAATAAAACAAATTTCGAAAATTTTCTGCAAAAAGAGGATTTTAAGGTAGTTACTTTAAGACAAAGTTACAAAAAAAATATTTAAATGAAATTTCCAACAACCATTATTTTCAGGGATATAAAAGATCGCGAAAGGTGGTTTATACAATAAATGTTAAACTGCAATCTACATAAACAGTTTTTTAGTAACAAATATCTATAAGGTGAAATAGCGAAACAATTTAATTGAGGATTAACTTTAAGAGAATTGATTTCAATATCTTCAGTATAAAGAAGA
>JAPMOR010084905.1:269863-333919 GCA_026543865.1 Argiope aurantia
GTTATAATACTCGTAGCGAATTATGAGCAATCTAAGTAAGAATTTGTCTAGTAGCAGTTGTTTACTAGCTTATTTACTAGTTGTTTACTAGCTTACTTTGCTTATTTAATAATCCGTTCTATACTTATACCTAGAGGCGAAACGAAATTTTTCTTTCTTTGTCAATTGGTTTGGCTTGTAATTTACTAGTTAAAGAGCCATGTGTTGGGGATACTGCAACTGTATAAAGATGGGCTTATAATAAGCTAGTATTATCACCACCACATGGATAAAAAGAAAATAATACATGCGTAGAAAGAATGGACAACAACAAGTACTTGTCTCTACTGAGCAACTACATGATGTTGTTATATATTTTCCTCTGAAAGTGATGCTTGACCTTTCTGGCCTATCAATACTGGCTTAATATGGATCTATCGTAATACAACCATTTAGGGTTATTTTTAATTAGTGATTCGTTAGAATTAATGATTACTGAAAATTTTACTTAAATATATTTTTAAATGTGGTCTTAATGGATTCTTTAACAAAATCTTTTTCAAACTTCAAAGTTTGATAAATATTAATTCATACTATTTTAAAAGCCTTATGACGTTTTGCACTATGCAGTTCTCTGATTTTTTAGCTATTTCTGTATACATCCAAATCTATTACAGGTAAGAGCAACAATGTTTAAAAATCACCACACTATAAAATTGTTTTTGCAAATTCTTGATTCTGAAATTAAATCTTAATTATAAGTAAAACAAAATTAGAAAAAAAAATTATACTGAAACCTATTCAAAATAGAAAAGTATATCGAATTTTCGTATCTTGATTATCAACGATGAAAAAGGCCAGGATGAAATATTGGTAGCAACAATAGGTATGCAATTGGTAATGAAATGATAGTAGTTGATATGGTAGCAATTGGTAATGAAAATTATTTGAGTTTCTTCTCAGAAATGAAATTTCTTCTTAAAAATTTTAAAAATTAAATAAAAATTGAAAAATTGTCAAAATTTGTGTATATTGTTTGCAAATATAGTTTTTTTTTAAATTTTGAGACAATGTAAAAATCATTTTGTGTGGTAATATTTTTTATAGTTATAGAGGTAAAACATCAAAATTTTCTTCTATAAGTTTTTATGCTGCTTGATTTTAATTAATCAAAACCTAAAAAAAAGTGGTGAAGTGCACATTTCCATTTCAGTCCTTCGAAGTATTCAATGCTAAGTTCTAGATTTGGTAGTTCTAGGTCATATGATCTTTCTTGTAGAGCGCCAACACATACATTCAGTTTTTACTCTCTCGTATTCGTAGTATCGAGAAAGTATAATAATCGTCAAAAAATTTGAACTCTAGATTTAAGCGAATCTCCTTCTTTTAAATCTACCTAAGTTCAAGAAACAGATTTTTGGAAACTGACTTTCTGTCTGTCTGTGACAAAGATAACTGCAAAACGCTTTAATCTATACTGGTGAAAATTGGTATGCGGTCTTTATACCAAATTTGTAGATTTTCTATCAATTTTTGAGTAAAATCCGCTCAGACGAAATCTGTCTATCCGGGTGTTGGAAGATAATTTAACACAATAACTTAATATAGAAGAGAGCTAGATAGATGAAATTCGATGTACAGAATTAACATCTAAAGTCCAGCCACCTATCAAATTTTGAGCCAAATCTAAGAAAAGATTGACCGTCTGTCGGTCTGTATTTTTAGAACATGTAAACGAGATAATTTAAAGTCAGAATGACTTAAATATATCAAGTTTGGTACGGGATTTCCTGACTATAATTGTAGTATTGTGTCAAATTTTTATTTCAATCTATAGGGAAAAATGCGTGTAAAGCAGAAATTCGACTTTCGGATAATATTAACCGCATGCAGAGGATTAATTTGCCAAATAACTCGCCAAGGATAATAAGATAGATTCTGTAAAAATGTTAAATTAACGCCAAAGGTTAATATTTCATTACTACTGCCATGCAAGGGAATACTTGTCATGCAAGAGCGTTTTTGGAAGACAACTCCCACTGGTTTTATTACCAGAGATTTTAGTATAATTTTAACCCGGTATATTTTATATTCACAATTCTTGCGAATGTGTCTAAACACATATGCCACGAAGTTAATCGCTATTTGTATGAAACAATATAATAGTACTGCATGCCAAATTCTTTGGAATAACTCAGACGTAACATCTGCTTTGGTAGATATAAGAAGGTGAAAGTGTACTTTTATCATTTGACTGCCGTTAATTTTCAGAAGTGAAGATCAAAAAGAGGATATGTTGCAGCTCTCCTAAAGATTTTACAAAATTACAGTGCGGTTTATATGAGCTAGAGGCATTTTTCTAATAATAGCCTGAAATTCTCCATGGTACTTAAAAAAGTTTATAAAATTTTTGATGTTATCTGTTTTCTTAAGCCTCCCCTTTCCCTTTTCTCCTCCCCCCCCAGCGGCCAAGAGAAGAAATTCAGACCTTCAAGGTTAGTTCAAACATGGTTAACACATATTTATTCCTGTATTTCCTTAGAAATTTGTGGGTTAAAAAATGATCTCAAAACACTCAAATATTCGATAACTCGATAAAAATTATAGTTTATCCAATATGTCTAAGAGCTTGTTAAGTGATTAACATATGAGCCAGGCGCTTTTAGTTCTTTGTTATATTAAGTCTGGTTCAGTGGTGGATTTTCGAGGGGAACTTGGACTGCGAGGGGTGCCACAGAAACGTTGATGAAAAAATGTTTTTCCGTTATTGCCAAATATATAAATTTGCATAAGATGCAAATTCTATGAATTATAAAATGTTAGGATTACAGAGGATGTGCATATTGTATTATTAAAACTATTATTGAATAAATTAAAGTATAACAAATTATATATAATTTATTGGAATATTCACTCTATTTGCTATGCAATTCTCCATCTGCAAAATAATAATTTTTAATATTACATCTTCCATTCGAGGGTGTTTTTCAGACTTTTATTAATATTATTGTTTATTTTCTTCATTACTGAATTTTCACTTTGCCTTTGCTTAACTCGGAAAACTGTATAATAATTCCAGATAATACGTTTTCAATTTAGGACGAACCCTTTTTCAAGTCCCAGAAAGTGCATAATCTTAGTCACAAATATCTCCGCTAATTTTACAAATAACTCCATGAAATTTTTAGTATGATTTTATTATTATACAGAGTATATTTTCTTATTGAACCTTTTGGCTGCTCTTCTTTATATTTTTTTAAAATTATTTTTGTAACTTCCTTATTTGATCTCTAGGGGTTTGTAGTTTGTCTCAATAAATTCAGCATAATCACTTTACAATAAGGTGCATTCAACTTTCCTAGCTACACGAGATACCCTATCGAATTTAAATGGGTTAAAAGGGCTTTACCGAGCACCGTATATATATCACCATCTATGTTTGTTTGTTTGTCTGAATGTGTATATGTATGTGTCTGTACAATAATTTCTAATTAATCTACATTCTAAAAATAATTTCGTATCTATCAAATACTGATTTTGCTGAAAATTTAACTTCCAAGTTTCGCGGGATTTCTCCATTGAAAGAAAACCCTGATAGATACTTTTCAGAAATTATTTAAAATTGAAATAAGTTCTCATGGTTGCTTTTTCCTTCTTATTTCCTTTATATTCTGTTTCCAGTGCTGCATTCGCTGTGATTTTTTAACAAAGACATCTGTTAATAGATAAAACTGTTTTTTAATTATGAAAAATAACAAGTGTTAAAGAATTCACAGTTTTTTTCCTTCAAATCATTGTTTGCGAAAAGCCATCAAAAGAAGTACTATGCAGTGAAAAAACATTCAGCATGTCGACTTCATTAACCACACAAATAGTCTGTTTTCAGTGAGTTTCTTTTCATCATCCGCAATTCATAAAGCTTAAAAATTTTGTACAAAGTTTTTATAGTCTTAAGATAAACTTTATATTCATAGTTAGAACTACCACATTTCACCCCATTTTTGCATTCTACTGCTAGTTCAAAAAAGTTCTTCAAAATGAGTTGTGATCAAATCTTACAGATGTTTTATAAAATTTAATAGAATCTTCAAATGTTCACAAAAATAGTTGTAGCAGCTAAATTAAGTCAAAACTCATTTTGCGTATTTTTTAAACATTCGAACCAATTTTCTTTGATACATTGAAATTTGAAACTTACACTTATGACATTTATTGATTTAAACATTTTGAAGTTTGAAAAATACCATTTTATTTTGAAAATATTTTTCATTATGTATTTGTAAATTTTAAAATGTAAGGATTTTTTTATATTGTGTTAAATTGAAAATCCTTTATTTTGCATGTTCATATTTTGATAAGTTAATTTTTAATATGTTTTAAATTCGCTGATATTTTTTGTAAATTTTTCTTTAGTTTTAACTTTTGTTTGTGACTTTCAGAAGTGTTAAAGATTTCAAAATAGAATAAAATGAGACTGTTTTCTTGAAATTATAAAGAGTAAAAAGTGTTTAAGAATTTTATGTGTGTTTCATCAAATCATACTTAACACATACACACACACGCACGCACGAACACAGAGAGAGAGAGAGAGGAGAGAGAGAGTAAGAGAGAAAGAGAGAGATATAGAGAGACCTGCTAAAATAAAAAAATAGATAAATGGAGCTGAAATAATGAATCCATGAAATTTATTGTTGCATTAGCTGTTAATAAATTAGAATCTCTCCGACATAATGCCTCAACAGCCAGTTTTACTGGAAGTAGAGCTGATACAGTTATGGATATTAAGTCGAATTCACTATCTGAAAAATTACTTTGCAGGTTTAAGTCGATTATTACTTTTTGGATTGGATTTCTTAGTTTCAAAAATCGTTCCATCAATAGGAGTAAAATATTAGCAGTAAAAAAAATTCTTGTAAATACCGAAAAAACGGTATTCAAACTTGTGAGTACCGGTATTACAAAACTGTACAAATGGCTCAAAATACAGGTATTCGGCATCCCGGTATACCGGTACTGCAATCCCTAGCTGCAAGTAGAACCACATTGAATTGTTTGATGTCGTTGCCAAAATCAAATGCACAAAAGGCTAAGGAACCTCTTCATGGGTCCAAACACATAAAAATTTTAAAGTGCCAAATCCAGGGTGCTTCAAAACTTTCCAAATGAATCCTTTCTCCTGTACGTGCAAAACTGCAAAGAAAACTGCATTTTACTGCAACTGCTCATATTTTCTTATGTTTGGATCCACTAAAGAGGTTCATCGGCTGTCTGAAGTTTGTTGGGATCATAGACTTTTTTCCCTGGATAATAAACCGACCCTGTCCATTACACAACGCTATCCATTGAATTTTTTGACCCAAGGAAAAAAAAATGGAGCAAGTAGATAAAAAGTGAATAAATTAAAATCTTTAATTTAACATAAAAAGGGAATTGTATTAAATCAGCAGCGATAAATTTTATCTAAATAATAATAAAATAATTTCTGAATTATCGGAAGTTGTTTATTCTAAATGTTCTTAAAATTTTCAATCACAATTGAACTATTGGGAATATTCTTCCAGCTACTTGCTTATTTATTTAGTTAATGTAGGACCTTTTTTTTTCGGTTGCCTTTATAAAGGCTTGCATCCCCTGAATGTATAGTATTGTAAAAGTGGGCAGAGAACCAGCAAATCTTCCAAAGTTACATAAAGGCCAGGAAAGCATTTCCCTCTCCATCAAGGTACATTGTGACTGAATATATAGCGTTTTGTACCTGTATATACATAAAAAAAAAACACCCGAATATGAATTTTTTGCGTTTTTTTTTGATTGATTAGGTTCAAATTTTAATACAGATCTATAATTTTGGTCACAAAGTAGCATATCAAATTACAATCATCTAAGTCATTGCTTTTTTCACATATATAAAAATAAATATGCAAATATTGATTTTCCCATTGAAAGATATAGTCCAAAATGAGACGAACTTCTCTATTTCTAGTGATAAAATTGTTTACCAAGTTTCTTTTATATGATTCTTCACGTTTTTAAAATATAGTGATTGCCTTCTCATGGATGAGTATACAGACCAATGGATTTTGTCCAAAATTTGATAGAAATTTACAAATTTGGTGTATGACCACATGTCAAATTTGAACGCGTTGTTTGAATCATAGTGTTCTTAAGTAGATAGAAAGATATAATTTCAAAAGTGCGCTTTTTGAATTCATGGAAATCTGAAACCTTAAATATTTATCAAAAGTTCGAGTTCGAATTATTTTACTATTACAATAATTTTTCTTTGTATAAAGTAAAAAGTTGGTCCAACACCAAAAGAAAAAAAAATGGTCTATCTTTTCGAAAAAAAAAAAAAAAAGGTAAATCAATAACTTGTGGATACGGAAATCTAGCATTTAAGTCATAATAAGTATAATTATGTAAAAGCATTAATTTATGTACTGAATTGTCTCCTTTTTTGGGCAATGTAAATTCTCATAAATTAGTATGCTGCAAGAATATTTATCAGAGAATTGCAGTTTAAAAAAGTTCCTTTTTACCCATAAGTAACCTAAATTTATAAATTTTAAAATCAGATATGTTCAAAGCCGTTATAGAGCGAACGATCTGTATTATTTGTATTCAATTTTTAAGTCAATGAATATGACTAAAATACAATTTTTGACAATCTGAAAATTTCCGTGTTTGTTACTCATAATAATCAGTAACGCTTGATCTCGTTTTATAAAATTTTCTTCTTGAATATTATTTTAAAAAATGATTTTCTTCTGCAGTCTTTTTTTCGTATCGCGAGTTTTAATAAAAGAAAGTGATTACTCAATAAACCAAATTTGTTTCTGTTGAATCAACAGAAAGTGGAACTGAAATTCATAAACAGCCAATGAGAGAATGCATAAAAAGAAAAGAATGAAAGAGAAAAATACTCAGAGAAGGAAAGCAAACTTGAGAGGAGAGAGAAAAAGAAAATACATATTTCCGTGTTTCAAGACGAATCTGGTGGAACTGCAGTTCTGATATCTCAAAATTCAAAGGGAGAAAAAGTTGGTTTTAGACTGCAAAGTAGTCAATCGAGTGCGTAGTGGACTTTCATGAGCCGCCCGGATTATTTACCCATATTTGTGTTTCTCTAGCTTTGTCAATTTATTTTTTGTCTTCTTTTCACATTTTAGTGGATTTTTTTCTCTATTTTTTTATTGATCATTGGACACAATAAAACATACACAAAGTATTGCATCCTCTGAATAGAAAAAATGTAAATTAGAACGAAAGTACAACTTTAGAAAATAATTTCAGGTTATGTTGCAACTCAATAGTCCTAATAGATGAGCCATTACTGTTTATAATTAATTTGAAGTTTGTCTCAGTTTTTGCATCACACATTTCCGCGAATATTCTAAATAATTACAAAAAAAAAAGTGAACGAAATTATTAAAGCCTTATTTTCTTTGTTTAATATTCTCAAATTTATCAGCTATCTAACTGAAGTCTACGGATAACATATTTTCTTTAGAAAGCAACATTAAGTTGGATAGTTTTTAATAGAATTATCGGATGGTACCGATTTTAAGCGCTTGATCGATTAATTAAATGCATTTCGTTAATTAATTAAGCATTTTTTAATCGTTTGGTGAATGTCATTTCTCAATGAAGAAGAAAAAAAATTGACGTTTGAATATATAAATCATCCTTTCTGTCAGACAAAATTATTTATTATACTTTATTCAACCAAAAAACATTCTAAAAATTAAAAGATAAATGTATGCAATGTTATTCCCTGTTGAATATTCCAAATGACGATATACAGGAGTTTATTTAGAGTTCGTGAACTCGAAAGTTGTTAACCTCGTTCATAATTTTTGCTGAAAAGTGGAATTACAATTTACAATCTAAGTTTTGGATTATATTTCAAATGTTTAAACATGTGCTCATAAATTTTTATGTTGAAATCTTTTAATATAATAGCTTAGCATTCATTTTAAATATTACATTTTAGTATTATTTCTTTTCCGTCTACAGTTTTCTTTTATTTTTTGGAGCACTAGAAAATAAATTAACTAGTTTTGTTATCATATGTCATCTTCTGATCTAGGCATAAATTAGTAGTTTGCAAACATATTTAATGTTCGAAATATATCAAATTCCAACAAGCACTCATTGCAAAATAGTGCTAAGGTAATGGATTAGTGCGAATTAATGGAAACGGATATTAACAGTAGCTAATTTCTTATTAGGCAGCTGCCTAGGACGGCAGGACTGAAGGAGGGCAGCAGATAGGTCGATTTAAAAATATATTAGCCAATTTTTTAATAAATAAATTTCTAAGAAGTTCAATTTTCTTGAATTATAAAATATCAGAAGAATATAAATATCTTTAAACAGTGTTTAATTATAGTATAAGTCATTGTTTTCATTAACCAGTTACATTCCATATTAATAACAAAATAATAATTTGTAATATCATACGATATCGTAGAGATGTAAAAAAATATTATCAGACATTTTGCGATAGTAAGAACTTTCATAATAAATTTTATCCTACTGATTGAGTAAAAACTTTTCTGATTACATAAACTGATTTCGCAAGGAACATTATATTTAGAACTTATTTTTGGAAATTTTCATGTTTGTTTCGTGTACCAAATTATGGCACAATCATGTTTATTTCATTTGCCAAATTATCGTGAAATCGTGTTTGTTTCGTGTGCCAAATTATCGTGAAATCGTGTTTGTTTCGTTTTCCAAATTATCGTGAAATCGTGTTTGTTTCGTTTGCCAAATTATCGTGAAATCGTGTTTGCAATGACGCCATTTATCTTAATAAATCTCAAAATGGGCTTTCTTTCTCGTTCGATGATTGCAAAAATAGCACATTCTAGTTCTCGACATACTTTGGCTTATATTTGTTATGCACCACTAAACACAGTGGATATCTGTTATATTAGCCTTCACAATTTAAATATTTCGAACTTTCATTGTGAAGATCTTCTCCTTGCTAAAATTTCAACATGAGGAGTGATATGAGGAAATCGTGTAGGCCATAATGTTGGTTCATATTTACAATACATCACCTAGATCTGCCGTTATTGGAAAATAACTTTTTCAACTGCTTAATATTTTTAATGGAATTACTTAAAATCTCCTTACATATGTATATACCCATCTAAATTCCTGTAGAAGAGAAATTGACGATTTGACTTCATGGAATTACTAAATGTGTTGAACTTTCTTCTTATTGACGCCATTTTTCTAAATATGGAGTAATGGATGCTTACAGGCTCGTTCCCCCATCTATCCGACGATAGTAAAGACTTCAAGAAGAAAAAAAAGAGAGAGAGAAGGAAAGTGTAAAGTGTTGTTTGGGAAAAGGCAGCATCATGCGGCTGAACAAAAGTCATTGCCAACTCAATGGTAAGAAAATTTTGGGATTTCCGCAACTTTAAAACTGTTCGGAGTATCTCAGTCTTTGCATCGGCTATTTATTAATTCTTTTTCTGCCTTTTTTCTTAGTCTGTACAATTCTTTTACCCCATTTTCGTTGTTTACTTCTAATGCTGGGCTAAAATACCGGACAAGAATTATAAGCAAAATTAAACAAATAACTTCAAAGGGTGCTGCATTTTTGCAGCTCTAGTAATAAATTGTAATTGCATACTCTATTTTCTTCACAACGTTCTGAAAAACAGCCAGAAAATTGAGGGACGAACACTTACACTGATTTTCCCTACCAAGCATCGAAAAGATATAGCTAAATAGGTTATTTTGTAACACCAGGCGCAAGTAAGGCACTCGTAATCTTACCTAAATGCCTTTTGGATTGTGTTTTCGCTTATTTTAACAGAAGCGGCCCTGAAGAATGGCTTGAGCTCGTCTTCTCAAGTAGACCATCAAGAGCACGTGTCTATTCTTGGGACCATATGCAACACACGTGTCCCTACAGCATTTCTGTTATCAGCTTGCTATTTGTGGCAAAATATCTCCAGAAAACTGCCAAGAATTGTTTTCTGGAATTCTTTTCCGCCTTTTTATCTTGTCCATGTTTCGTATGTGGTTCACAAAATTTGGCTTTAAAACAAGCGATTGATATTGGGTTGAATATAAGTACAGTCTGAAGAATATAATAATTTTGAAGCAGAAATATCTAACAAGTTTCATATTATATAACCTAACGCTTGTATTATTTTCTAGATGGATATTAATTTTTTGAAGCTAGAAGAGACAATAGTTACGAAATAGCCTATTAGAATGCGATCTTTGGCGATTAATTGTTGAGATACAGTGACTAAACAAAAGCCAGAAAAACTTAATGTTTTTGGTAGAATTGTAGTCACAAAAATTAATACAAAATTTCATATGTTTTCATTGAGTTATTGCGTTTACATGCTTATGAAAGCACAGATAGACAGACAGTCATCTCTACGCTTGATTTTATTTCCCATTTGCTATATATCTACACTTAATATTAAATCTATGTACCAAATTTTATCCATCAAGATTTTTTTTATTTTGTAGTTATTATGTCAACTTAAATTCGAACAGCTGGACAGACAGACTTTCACTGAATAGATTTCGTTCAAAATTTGATTGAAATCTACAAATTACGGGTAAAGATCATATATCAATTCTATCCTTTTGACTTAAAGAATATTTGAGTCATATCTTAAAGAATATTTGAGTCATGACTTAAAGAATGTTTGAGTCATGACTGAAAGAATATTTGAGTCTTCGTGTTCACAGAATAGACAGACGAAATAAGCAATTCCAGCTCCAATAATATCTTAATGGACTTACTGTCTGAATGCTCTGAAACGTGGAACTCTGTCAAAATCTAATAGTCTAATTTTTTTGACTATTACAATACTTTCTCTTTGTATATTTTTCGTAGCGAAAAACATTGCAGATTAGCCCTTTTTATCAATAATTTAATTAATCTGAAGCCCAGGGATACTTATTTACTATACTGATAATATTCGAATTTTGAAGCAATAAAATGCAACAATTTTTTAAGAAATATATTTAATTGTAATTTTATATACATTAAAAGAAAAAAATATTAGCGCGTTAAATAGTTGTCCGTAATAGATTTTATTGTGTTTCATGTATATCAGTTGGCAAATTTTATCAAGAAAATCAGTGGAAAAATCTTAAAATTTGCGTAATAGAAATTATCTAAGTTACCAGTAATAAAGTAGGTAACAACACGCTGTAGTACATCAGATTTAGTTGATTATCCTAGAGTGGGTTATATTAAATGATACTATAAATTGGGTATTAATTAAGTATTTTTGCCGGCCCTCAGTTTTAATGGAGCAACAAATTATTTTAAGCCGGGACTAGACTAGACTTGGCAGGTCCAAAGCTTCATTATACTTTAGATCATATTCATTCTTCTGAGTTGATATTCAGCTCAACAATTTTTATGTCACTCATTTTACTGAAACGATGTCTGTCTATCTGAACATCCTGTCTGTCATTTGAAAGCAAAATTTGACACGGAACTACATTTGTAGACACAATATTTCATTTATTTAAGTCATTACTATTTTGAATTATCCCGTTTACATGTTTTTGAAAGTACAGACCGACAGACAGTGAACCCACTGTTGGCAAATTTGGCTCAACTCAAAATTTGGCAGGTGTCTACTCTAAAGATGTTAAATCTATGTACTAAATTTTATCTATAAAGCTCTCTTCGTTTCGTGATTATCGTGTTAACTTATATTCAAACAGCCAGACAGAAAGATTTCCTTTGAACAGATTTGAATCAAAATTTGATAGAAATCTTCAAATTTGGTGGTAAGACCGTAGCCAAATTTCAAACGTCTAGCTCAAAGCGTTTTGACGTTTAAAATGTGGAGATTCGCCCAAATCTCGAGTTCGAATTTTTTGATGATTACTGTACTTTATGTATACTATGTACACGAGAAAGCAAAAATCACATTCAAATACATTTCGAGTTACACTTTCGCTGTTAAAGATGCTATAACGTTTTAAGGATAAGAAGTTAACGAAATTTATTATAGATGTTCAATATTTTAAATTGTGATCTGCATGAAAGAGGGAAATAGTTTTAATTAAAAGAAAACAACAATAAATAGCAAAAATGATGATATAGGTGTTATATTTCATCCTTAAGGTGTCATGGTTTTTAATAACTAGATAACTGTCATGTCTTAACAGTCAGCGAAAAGCCGAAAACAAATAAAAATGGCCTCAATAGAACCTCTCTGTACTTCTTTGTCTTCCTATTAATTGTCAAACACTGTATTGTTATCTGTTTTTATTTATTAGTTCTATTTATTTTGTACGCCATTAATCTGATCATTTCAATCCTGTTGTTTTATTTATTAACATCCATTATGGGACAGAATTAAATAGTTGAGACACTGACAACCAAGTTTAGATGCATAAACAAAGAAAATGTTTTCTTTCATTTGCGGTGTTTTCTTTGGAAGGCATAAATTATTTCTGTGATAGTGACTCGAAAATTAGGCTATTTTTTTCTGTAGAATTTTTTTTTTTGAAAAAAAAAATTGCGGATTGTAAGCGTCAAAAAATTCAAACACCATTTATAGCGTTAAAGAACCGAATGAGCTATGCTTTATGATGTGGTAAACATGAAAGGTAACTAGTATTCCTCTAAGTAGTAAGAATATTTCTGAAAAATAAAGAGGCGAAAACAAGAAAACAATATAATTACCAAAAATATTCGACTATCATTTTTCACATTAAAATATCTAATGAGCTTTATAATGTGGTAAATTTGAAAATTTACTGGTGATTTTCTTCGTCATCGCTCCTACATTTTTTACTTTCTGGCACTTTAGGCTCCAATGAATGAAAAAAAAAAAAATAGAGCGGAGTGGTGAAATCGTCTATGTATGAGGAGCATAATTACTTAAAACACAAGAAACTAGAAGGAGGAAATTTAAATTGCGCTCTTTACTTCAAACTTGAAGATTTCTTTTAGATCTTGAGGAAATCAATCAACGGGACAATCGTCTCTCTCTCCATGTCTAATCAAAAGAAGTATTCAGAAACATAACGTTATATGAGTAATTTGAAGTATATTTAAGTTAGATATTTAATTCACAAGCCATTTCATTAAGGGAATTATGCTAAATCTGTTTCAAATTTTGAGCCAAATCAGACAAAGTATTTGCTGCAACTATCAATTCAGAAATAAACAATAGGAAAATTAACTATATAAAATTTCATGAATCTATATAATAAAATATACATTGTATTTTTTATCTAATTCTTGGATATTTACTTTGAAAACCTCGGGTTACCAAAAATTGTGCACAACAATAAAGAAATTTTCCCTTAAAGGAAAATGCAATAGCTTCAATAGCATTTAGTTATTCAGCAACTTTAAGAAAAAGAATCTGTAACTATAATTACTATAGTAAAAATTTAAATAAAATAGATAAGACAGATTGTAATTGCAACAAAGACATTTATAAAGACTATATAGATTCTGACAAAGGACATATTATAACAGGGAATTTGAAAATTATAGAGTCTAGCTCTTTAAGAAATTTGATGGAGAGGGGATCAAAATTTAGATTGAGAGAAAGAGTAAACATTAAAAAAATCTTAATTTCTATCGGACAATATTTGGATATTTTTATTTCCAAATTAACTAGGAAATACCATTGGCCCCCAGAGGATTTCAGAGAATGGAAAGTAAGGATTTTAGAAGAAATTAAAACAAAATTTAATGCAGATAACATTAGAACTAAAGAACGAGGAATTTATTTCAACAAAACATTGAAAAAAGAAATAAAAAATTTAAAAGGCAGATTTGTTGTTACAGTAATAGATAAATCGGCAAATAATTTCGGTTTAATTTGTAAATATTATTATAAGGAACTTCTAATTAATGAATATAACTCCAATTCAACTTACAAATTAAATAACACCGGGAAAAAAGAATTGGATAAAAGGATGCTGGCTTTTGCTAAAAGAACTAAAATTAAGACTTGCTCTTTAAATTACCCTTACCTATTCCCAACAATAAAATTTCATAAAAAAAACAATAAAATTTAGATTTGTAACTTGTAGCACCGGTAGTTACAATTACTAAACTGGAAAACATATCTTTAAATACTTGAAAATTGTCTTAGACAAAATTAAAGAGGAAGATAGTTTTATTATCAATAGTAATAAAGATATCTTGGAATTTCTAAAAAATAACAATATTTATAAGCTTAATACTTATGATTTTGAAAATTTGTACACTAATCTACCTCATGAAAAGTTAATAGAGGTCTGTACTATTATATATGGCGAATATTTAAATAGAGATATTATTACAAAAAGTAATTGGCTAGAGTTGTGTAAATTTAATATTAAAGAAAACTATGTTTTTAATGGAATTAATTTCTATAAACAAATACAGGGGATTCCAATGGGAACAGCCTTTTCAAGTGCGTTAGCCAATATTTTCCTACATTATTATGAAAAAGAAATAATTAAACACAACTTAGTAATAGGCTGGAGATACATTGATGATTTAATTTTGTTAAATTTGGATAATCCTAGTGATGTTATTGTTACCCAAAGGATTTAGTTTTGACTCAGGCAAACGAAAATCACCTTAGAGCTAATTATTTAGATTTAAATATTGAAATTAATAATGGAAAAACTTTAATAGGTATTTTTGATAAAAGGGATGATTTTAACTTTAAAATAATAAAACTTAGTAACTACCATTCTAATTTACACTCTAAAATTTTCAAAAATTTGATTTTTTCACAATTTAACAGGATTAAAAAAATATGCAATAATAAAAGTTCGTATATTTTAGCAACAAACAATCTCATTGAGAACTTAACTATTAACGAATTCCCCAAAAACTTTTGCAATATAGAGGTTTTGATAAGAGAAGGACTGTCTGATTTCTGACTTCCTCCGGTTTGTTGGCTTTGAGTTATGACTCAATAGAGGGCGCTTCAACTTTGATGACGTTACATTATGACAAAACTCAGTAAGCATATATAACTGTAAATGTGGAAAATTTAATTTTGGTTCAATTTAACGAAGTGCATTTGCTCTAACAAGTTTATACCTCAAATTGTCTTTTCAATTAGTAAGTACTTAGCTTTCTGGTTTGAGTGATTTTGGTATTTTGTGGCGTGATTTGCTGTGTTTTTTTTTCTGGATTGTTTTTTGAAAATGTTTTTATTCTTGTGATACTAATTTTGCTCCAAAACCTCAATTTTCTGGGATTTACGGGTCACGAAGGGTCAGTTGGTTGGACGGAAGTCAGACCCTTCACAGAAAAAATCCCTGGTTTGAATCCTTGCCTTAGGGTGACCCTTGAAAAAGTCTTCAGGCCGGATTCATTTTATCTTTCTTTTTGATTTTTGAATGTAAAATTATTTTAATTATATTTTGGTTAAAGTATTTGCTGTTTGTCAATCCGTTTATTCGTGGGTATATGAAAACATAACAAATAGGATAAATGAAATTTGGTGTTTGAATGTGGCATTAAAATTGCATATAAATATTAGGGGAAAGGAAAAACAAGACATTAGTTTCGGTGTTTTTGTTTATAAAACTACCATTTACACTTGAACATTCTTCAAAGAAACTAAATTTTATTGTTTATTAATCCTGTTTATAATTGCATGTAAATAATTATTGTTCGTTTTTAATTAACTAAAGTAATATTTTACGTTCGAGAAATAAAATATCCCTTTGTCTTGCCAGATAATGAGAAAAAATTTCGAACAAAGATGAATTGATTCATTGTCTCATCTTCTTCATATGTATGTGTGCAACGAAGTTATTGTTTGCACTTCGAGTTTTGAATCCACTCCCCAACAGACTGTGCTTAATTTTTACTGTGGTTCTCTCAAATGTAGATGTAGAATATTAGAAATGCATTGATCCGAAACCCATCCTGTATTCCTTTCATATATCCGAACTCATCTTCACTAATCTGCAAAGAAAAGAATATGAATTTGCAAGAATAGGCTATGATGGTTGGTTACCAACTTGCTCATTAACAACCAAAAATATCTTACTACACATTGATGATTAATAAATGAGTGGATGATTAGTGTTCGTTTCTGACCACGTCTTTAAACAGTGTTCATAAAGTATATAAATTTCTCGTTGAAGGTTGTACTTTTTACCAGCATATATTAAGTTATAAGTAAAAAAGTATAACTATCATTCATCATCAAACTACAAATATCCAAATAAATTATTTAAGATAAACAGGGTCATTTTTTCGACAAACCAAGTGACTCATTCAATAGGTCTCCTACTTACATAAATGTTTTTTTCTTCACTTCTGTCACTAACATAAACGTTGCCCGCGTTGTTGCAAAATCATTAAAATCATTAACTCCGATTTGCCTCAAAAATCTCAAAATTTTGATACAATCGGTCCAGTGGAAGAGTTCTAAACTTCAATCTTAGTTTTCTTCATTATATTTAAACCTTATTATGCACAAGAGTATACAATACGAACCCACAAAATATTTCGTATTGCGTATGAATCCACGAAGTAGTCCGTATTCTATCACCTGTAGTGTTCTTCGAACATTTCATATATTGTAAAAACGAATATAGTGTTATAAAGATCTGTTGGAAAACAACCTTTATAGAATTTTACACTTATTTATTGTTAAACATTAAGGAAGGAATACGGCTCTTTTTTTCCTTATCGCTTACCTAGACGACATTTGTCTTAGTACTTTTGGTTGAACTTAATGCTGCTTTTTCTTCAGTTATAACAAGCTTACTGGAATGCAATGCTTTGAACCTTTTTTGTCACCCACTTGTTGGTAAACGTTAAATAAGAAATATGTCACTTCTTTTTTCCTAATAATTATCTTAGCGATATTTGGTGATTTCTCTGCAAATTTGCAGCACTAATTTTGTTATTAGGCAACCCTAGGTGATCACCTAGGTCTAACTATAATTATAACTGCATTACTATTGTTGTTTAAACACAAATGAACGAATATTAAATCAAATTGTCTCCTTTTCTCCGAATTAAATTACTTTGTAAACTTAAACAACACATGAATGAGAAATTCAATGATTACGCATACTGTCTGTTTTCAGATTCGGAAACTTTTCGCGCTTGTGCACATGCGCTTTTATTTCAAGAAAATAAGAGTAGGGTGATAGAAGGAGGGGGTAATTTATCAGATATATAAAAACAGTACACTAATTTAAAATTAAATACAAATATCAATAGCTTAATGAAAAACATGCCAAACAAAGAACTTTGGTTGAGCGCTGTTCTTGCACTTTACATACGACTCCTTTCAAAAGAAAAACCATCCAAAAATGATAAACGCAGGTTTCTGGAACAAGCATTTTTAAGTATATACATTTCTTTGAACATGAATGAAAGCATTCTTGAAAGAAAAATCATTAGAAATATGGTAATTTCTTGTGTAGTAAAAAATCATATTATGTATTTTGAGAAAAGCAGCTATGCCAGTAGAAGAATTTAATTTAAAATTTGATACCAGTTTTGGCATAAAGACATCATGTCAATTTCTACATGCAATTCATAATAAAAAATCGTATCGATATTGTGTGAAAATCGGCTGTACCAGTTGATGGATTTAATTTGAAATTTGACACAAATGCTCAGTTTTGGCATAAAGATATCACGTCACATTTCCACGTGCAAGGCTTTTGTATTTTAGAATTAAATCGTTCACATCATTAGAAATATGGCAATTTCTTGCATAGCTTCATAGTAAAAAATCGTGCACGTATTTTGAGAAAACATCTACATAAGTTGATGGCTTTAATTTAAATTTTGACTCAAATGCTCAGTTTTGGCATAAAGACGTCATATCACATTTCCACGTGCAAGGCTTTGGTATTTTAGAATTATTTCGTTCACATGCACATGGAGGAGTAAAAATTATTCTATGGAAAAATTAGTTTGCCTTATTTCTGTGTTCATAAAACGAGTCCACGGTTTCAAAAATACGATAATCTTAAATTATAAATAAAATTGATTCTATATTTATTTTGAAAGTTCACTGAAGTGGCTTTTTCATTCCAATTTTTAAACGATTAAAGATTAAACGTACGTCAAGCCAACATTAAGTATCGATTTTACAAAAAAAAAAAAAAAAAAAAAGAGGAAAAAAAATATAGAGCTTGGGAAAAAAATTAAAAACTATCCTTTTCATTATTATATTGGAATTAAAGAGAAAGTATAATAATATTATCATTCGAAGCATCTATTTTGACTTTAAAAAACGAGCAATTTTTTAATGCAAAGCTTTATTCGTCGAAGAATAAACAAGCAGTTCGTAAGGTTTACTACAATCTCATTGAAAGGGAAGGAAATTTTTCCCACGCTATTTCGTTTTACGCAGAAAACATTAAAAAAAAACGCCGCATCGAACAAAACGATAATAACAGTGGAAAAAAAAAAGGCAGCAAAAAATATCTCCGAAATTGGCGTCGGGTTTCAGAGCGACAACAAAAATCACGCCGTGATTGTTCACCGTAAAACCAAACAAAAAAAAATATTCACTTGTCCCAAAACAAAGCAGTTCGTTTCTCATTTTTAACCTGTGCTGAAAATATGCGTATCGCCAACTCGTTTTGACTGCAATAAATATTTAAAACACATCATTATGCTTGCATTCCGATAAATATTTCCTTTTCGGTCATAGTGATTTCTGGTTCAGATAGCGTTGGCGAAGCCTTTGGCGCAGATAGCGTCCGTAAAGTGCTACGATATGATTGGCGATTTTTCGGTCGAATTTTATAGTAACCTCTCGTTGGAATGTGACCGCACGATCTAGTCAGTGACCGCAGTCATCTCGTCGCAGCAGCCGTCAATGCCAGTAGAGAAGATGAATATTATTTTTTTTTGTTTCATAAATCGAGAGAGTTTTTATTTATTTATTTACTTTTTTTAGCCTCAGAGCTTTGCCTACACCTGCGAATTTCTTTATGCAGGTGGTCCCTCTCCTTGAAAAGAAGGTATTTTTGGGCTCAAAGGATTCGATGCGAATCTAGAAGAAATGAGAGGTAATTTCGACCTTTATTTTTAATTTTCCTGGTATTGAAAGTAAAGGTGAATGTGGAATTAATTAAATCGGCTTTCAATAAATATTTGGAAAGAAAATTGGGGTTAAACATTGGATTTTTACACCAATTTGAATATTTCTGGGGATTACTATTTATTTGCTTAGTATTCTTACTTCAAAGATTCTGATAAGAACAGATGACATCAAAATTAAATACTTCAGCTAAATATTTTCCATATAATTGCAATATAAAAAATATGCTTTTATCATTTTTTTTTCTTCCAATTTTGGGAAAAGTAAAAATTGTATTAAAATTATTTTAGAGGAGAAAAAACTAAAATGTACATTTTACTTTACATATTAATTTTGCATAAAAATTTTCAAATTAAAAATTAAATATAAATGGTAATTGTGACAAAAACATAAATGAATGATAGTATAATTAATATATGTCATATATGTTATTTATTATTATTATTGCATTCAATGAAAATGAGTTTTTTTTGTAAAAAAAACTCGTTATATAATATTATAAAAATTATAGATTAAAATTATGTATAATATTTAAATTTTAAGACAGTAATTTAAGATTTACTCTTCTTAAGAAAGGAAATATATATTAATCTATCCTTTAAATTATAAATGTAAGTGAAATAAATATTTTTTAAAAGTTAACAAAAAATAATAGCAATTTTTCTGAGTTACTGCAATAGTTGCATAACGTATACATTTTTGGGAACAATTCCTTATTTGAATAGTTCAATGTGGAATTCCAAGTCGGGATAAATTGTTTATCCTTGTTTATTTTCGAGCATTTAGTGGCAATTAAATACAGCTCATTCATTAAAAATTTTTTTTTACCGATTTAAACAATTTATATGATTTAATATACTCTATCACTAAATTTTCTAAAATTTTATGGTAAAGGTAATAATATTTTTCCATTTAAATAAGAAGGATATTACTATGTAATATTTAAATATAAATTTTTAGTCATCGCCGGAAATGATTTTTCTTTGTACTTTCAATTTAAATAACTTTCAATATTCCAATTTTACTGCTTGGAGAAAAAATTCTGCATCAGACATTTTGTACTGAAACTGAGGGGATACTAGGAAGGAGAGAATGGGGGTGGGTGTTAAGTAATGCCGAATAGAAAAACTGGGACTCTAGGTTGATTCAAGAACGTTTAAATGACCATTTTAATTTGGAAAATTGATAGTTCGAGCCCACCTGTAAAAGAAAAAAAAAATGCACCCAGCATTACATATCACTAAGTTGATAACACGACACTTAAGTTGTATTCACGGACGATACTAAGTTGCCTTATTCACAAAGATAATATATTGTACATTCTATATAAATTTTATGAAGAAATTCTTAAAAAGTTGATTTTTCCAGATTTATTATTTTCAGAGAGTTTCTTATTTTGAACTTCTTATTATCGGAGTAATCTAAAACAATTTTTCAAACCTGCTTAGTCCGTAATGTTCTATCTTTTGAAGTAGAAGCTCATTGAGACCCACCCATTCAACAAATTCACCAATTCTTTATTGTTTCTGATTTAGGGAATTTTCTGTTTGCTTGTTACCTATTTGTCGAGTTATATTTAAGCTTTACTATTTTAAATGGCCAAGGGCATAACAAAGCCTCCTACGTAAGGATTTTGACCGTGCGAAAGTTTATAAGAATCGGAACTAGATATAATTGTATACAGTACTATTACTAAACTTGAAATTTTCTTTGGCTATTATTCGCCAATCTGGTAATCTAATTAAGTGGGACATGTTTGGCAAATTTCACAATGGTTGGTACGCTTTTGGCAAACTTGGCGAAAAGTTCGTATCATAACTCTTAAGTTTTATTTGAATCAATATGAAATCAGACGATTAGAAAAGTCACTTTTATATGTTCGTCACTTGCTATACAAAAAGAGTTCAGGTCTATTACTTTAAGTATTTTGAACTTATTTGATAAAGAATGCCACCTCTAATTTGGCAAAATGACATAGTACATTGTTTTTATCGTACTTTCATTACAATTTGCATTGCCTTTCCAACCTAAGATCGAATTATGAAATAGGCAAAGTGTCCAACTTTCACTTTCATATCGATTTTTTTCGCTTTATTTTCATGATTCAATTTTGTCCTTTTATTACTTTCTAGTAAACGAAATATAGAGAATACATTATTATGGTAAAAATATTCGAACTCCAGTTTTTGATGAGACATTTCCGAATATGCTTTAGCTTGAAAAACGCATTTTTGGCATTATGTCTGCCCATCTTTTCATCTATTACTCTGCTACAAAAATAACTTAAAAACGTTTTGAGCTGGACGGATGAAATTTTATGTATGGTATGCACTCCAAATTTGTAGATTTCTGCCAGTTTTTGAGCAAAATCTATTCAGAGGAAGTCTGCCTTTCCGACTGTCTGAATATAAGCTAACACTATAACTACAAAAATTAAGGGAGCTAGATGGATCAAATGTGGTGCGCAGACTTAAAATATATAATGTAGACACCCATAAAATTTTGTGAAAAATTCAACATAGAATCCAGCGCCTTTTGGTCTGTACATTTAGAAGCATGTTAACGGGATAACTCACCAAATTTGGTATGTGCTTTGGGGCCAAATTTTGGTTTCAGTCAAATGAAAAAAATATATCTAAAATATAAATTCGATTTTTCGATATTATAAACCGCATGTCATAGATTAATCGTCAAAAAATTCGCTAAGGATGGCACCATAGATTCAGCTAAAATGCTAAATTCACTCAAAGATTTAATACTTCGTAACTATTGTACGCCAATGCCATGCGTGGGTTTCCCTCCTTATTCAGGATCCGCAAATTTTTGCGAGGTAGGGATGGGGAATAACATCTTTATTAGCGAGTATGGAAAATAGATTTGAAAAGATTACTCCCACTGGTTTTATTTATAAAGGCCGTGTACTCGAACTTACTGCAATTAAAATCAAGTATTCTTTAAACTTTTTTATACCAATCATGTTTTCAAATACATTCGTACAATATATTCATATTTCAAAGATATTCGTACCTTACCTGAAGTCTTTAATTTTCTGCAGGGAAGGTGGGAAAAAGTTTTTATTAGAGAAAACGCGAAAAACTTTTGGAGAGACAACTCTCTCCCTTGTTTACTTTCGCAGAGGGGTATTGAGAAAGGTTAAATGTTACTTAAGATAATTTTATTGTACTTTAAAAAGTGAATGTTATTCCTATAGTTTTTAAGGAATGTTTTGAAAAGCATGTTGTAATGATTTTAAGCAAATTTTAAAAATTATTAGTCTAATAAATATTTTAAATTCTTAATTAATTTGCTAATTTTTTTTATTAAATTAGATGACACCTGCCCTTTTGACAATGTGCTGTTTTGTAGATTCAGCGAAGAATCCGCAGAATATAAGCTTTAATTATAGTTTATGTGTCATTTTTGTATCGAATTATAGTATCTGAATGATTGAATTTTCGCTTATAAATTTGAGAAGTGATAATTCAATGTCCTTATCAAGTATGGGTACAACAATTAAGGGGTTAAACTTAATGCAACTTAATTACAAAAGCGACACCATTAAATTACAAAATGTTTTAATTGAATGGATTAAATTTAAAACATTACAATTTAAGTAATGAACAGTCATTATTTAAGCATGATAACAACCTGTTAAATGTTTCGTTATGCATTTTGTATCGAATGCCTTCCTCTCAGAAATTTTGTAATAACTAATTATATAACTGTTTTTCTATAATCTGAACATTCGTTAATCCTGATTCTCCAGTATTTCGGTAATTTCAAGTGCGCGAATGTAAGATATTAAAGGAAGTATAAGCTATTGAATGCGCATGTCAATGACCTTGAGAAGACATAAACAATTGAGTGCTTCTGAGATTTTGAATTTTTTTGTATAATATATTATATGATCTTTTATCTTTTACACACCTTTTTTTTAAATTTGAAAGATGAATATGGGTTTTGTTATTAAAATGTATTTTTTTGTGAACCACCATTAATCCGGCATCTTTTGGTCCGATATATGCCGGATTATTGAAACCCTACAATGTTAATTGTAACTAACTGGTAATTAGGCAATTTACTTAAGTGCGATAAAATATTAATCAACTTAAGTAACGATTTCATATTTTTAATTTGACTTTGATGATGGTTTTTGAACATCAGCAGTAAGATGATGATTAGTCTTGAAATCTAAGCTTATTTACCTACTATTTACCTATATATTCTTCTATACCAAAAAAAAAAAAAAACTATTGTTCTGAAGCTGATTCTGGTTGTGATCTGTTTTTTCAAAATTCTATCCGTTAAAAAAAAAATAGTGTATACATACGTAGGAAATCAAAATTATTAATAGGTTAGAAATAAAAAAAATAATTTATAACAACAGATTAACAATAAGCACCAAACAAAATTCAATTGAATGCGCTTAATTTGTAGAATCCCGAATAAAGATTTTAATCAAGATAATTTCCTATCATGATTGTGTTATCGAAATTGGTGAATCTGTTATGATTGTGCGTATTAAAATTAGTGAATCTATTATGATTTTGCTTATTAAAATTAGTGAATCTATTATGATTTTGCTTATCAAAATTAGTGAATTTATTATGATTTTGCTTATTAAAATTGATGAATCTATTATGCTTATTAAAATTTGAGTACTCATCGACCTCATTTCAATTCGTATTATAATTTAGAAAGACCTGATATTTTGAGTAATATGGTTCACCCGAACATATCTAATCGGTTGTAGACCCGCGAAAAGTGCTTTCAGTCAGAATCCTCTGTTATATTATTTGCTACATTATTAAGAAAAGTAAAAATTCATCAAATAACTCAAAAAGAGTAAAATATATGTGTGAAACTTTGGAATTAACAAGCATATCAGAATAAAAGTTGCATTACTCTGTTAGATGGCTTTCCTGCATGATTAGTATATCTGCAGGGAAAGAACATTTACAGAATTACCTAGTTTTATAATGTTTATATTAATGCCCTTAATTTGTTTCAAAATTTCAATTTTAAAATTAAATTTCTGAAGCAAAATTAGAGAAATAATTCCAATTTATGGCTGTCCAATCAGGTCACTTCTTGTGCCCAAAAGAAAATTCATTTGTTCAATACCATCATTTACTGTTATTTTGGTAGATATTTTTTTATAAAAATTTACTTATCTGGTCACTTCTATTTTTCATAGATTTTTTTCCTTAAGAAAATAATTTAAACAAGAGTAATAATATTCACAGAAATGACACATTTCTGTCCAAATGAGGATTTTAGAGTTCTCCGTATCTAATTTTATTTCTCTTGAGATCGATTAATTTTCTTTTATGCAATAATTCTACAATATTTGTTATATCTCAAGGCACATTTTGTATAAATTTATTCATTTTATTGTTCAATTAATTATACTTATTTTATTTCTGAGTGCTTATGTTTCTCACAATTATTTATTTTATGAAGTTGAACCCATTTTATTCTAAGGTTACGACATGTCTGCAAGAACTGAGACTTTGATCAAAAATTTTTATTATAACATTGATTTAAATATATTTCCATTTTTAATAACAGCAACAATTAGCGTAATATTTTTTGTGTTTACTTTCGTATAAGTTAAGGTAACTCATTTTTCATAATATTCAGGCATTTAGAAGAATTTTGTAGTAAATCGGTTAAAACATAAATTCTGGGAAACCAAAGGCTTTAACTATCACTTGCATTTTATCTGATGGTACTAAAAATATTACAAACGATGAGAAAATGATAAGGGTGGGGAGATGAAAAGTTGACTATATTTGTTTCATGCTTCTTAATTCTTTCTAGGGCCGTGGGATGCATGCTTCTTAATTCTTTCTAGGGCCGTGGGATGCATGCTTCTTTACAAATTTATCAATCTTTGTTTGAAGTTATGTAGGTTGGCATAAGTTCTGATAAATTTTTCAATAAAACAGAAATAAATGCTTCAGTTTTTTATAACACAAAACGGCGTGTCTTGCTTTGTTAATAATTAATCAACCAAATTAATTAATGAATCAAATTAAATTTATCTAATAAGCTAAATGAATCTCTTTTGTTAATCTAGTCTTAAACCTAAAAGTATTTTAATATAACATGACTAGATGAAAACTGACCCTTTAAAAGGTCAAACAACATATTGGATATTTTAGTGCGAATAAGTGGATATTAAATTTTCAAGCCATATCAGTTTGAATCCCTTTTAATTGAGGAAGACAAATTTAAAACATATCAAGCCCATATACTCAGTGTATTTTGTGAGGAATCAAATTCAAGACCTATCCGGGAATGCTGACTTTTTTCTTAATTAAATATTTTCTTTCAGAAATTATAATAAATTTCAGAGTTGGTTCATTAACTTGGATGTCAAAGAGAGCAAAAGAAATTAAAGAAATTTTTGAAACTATAAAATATTTAATTATTAGGAAATTTTTGTAATGAAAAAAAAATGAAGAAGAAGAAATAGAAGCTTGAATTTTTCTATGACGTTTGGAAGTTTTCTATGACGTAGATTCAACAATCCACATTGGTGATTCTTTTTCTGAATTTCTTTATCACTGTCTAATAAATGTTAGGTAAAAAAATTTTATAAAAGTTTCTACTTTTTTTAAAAAATGAATAAAATTAAACGTCTTTTAATATGAAATGTTTACTGATAAATACAAAAACACAAACAGGCCAAAATATTTAATCCAAATTTACGACATTTGTTTGAATGTCGATCAATGGCAGGGTGAAAATGTGATTAATTTTTTTTTAAATTTCATTCTAGTTTAAATTTTAAATTTAAACCACTTACGCTTAAAATTATAATAATCTGTTTGTTTCAAATTCGGGACATTCTTTTTATTAAAGTTCAAACTGCTAAGATTCGTGACTAACCTGGAATTTGGAACGCCTATTTATTTAGTCTTATCATCTAAAAGTCACGACGGATTGATGACTTAGTTTAGTTTAGTACGATTAACATCCCATTTTGAACCTACACGAAAGCTATTTGTGGGTGAGCCTCATCATTTTGAACCATAGCCAAGTGACGAGGATGACACCTGAGTCGAAATTTCTCTCCACATCACTTTGGTAGAAGAACTCTTGAAACAAACTGATCTGAATGAATGAGCGGTAAATTTTATTCTGAGAACCATTGTGGGATCGGGACTTGAACCATGTTGCCATCTTAATAGATGGGACGTGTTACGTTAATTGCAAGAAGATAAAAAATATTTTTCTGTCCTGAGTTTTTTTTTTTTTTTTTATGAGTAAGAGTCCATTTATTTTAATGGAGCTTGGAAGCCAAAGGGGATGCCAGATCAGGAATTGGTCTTTGTTTTTGGTTGTTTGGCCAATAAATAATTGTTCATAAATTTATCAGATAGTCATAATATCTAACATTCATAATTATTATATTTATTTTTCCTAATTGACATATTTTTAAAACTTTTTATTCATAAATCGTGTATTTATAAATTTTGCTAATTTGCTCCTAATTTTTGTAGCATTTAAAGGAAAAAATTAAGTTAGCTGATGAAGCAGATTGGACAAGCGAAATTCAATAAAAAATGGTTTCAAACTGGATTGTAACAAAATTTTTATATTTCTGTTAAGTATTGCCTTGATTTTTGAAAATTTGATCATTACTAGATTCTAGGCATAAATTTGTTATGTTTTGGAGCAAATTGTAATTCAAAATTATGAACAGTAAAAAAAATTCTTTCTGTTTTTAAAAATCGTTTGCGATTTTTTTTTCTTTTATTTTGAACTAGCCGCCTTTGGCGACCAGCCGGTTCACCAGTATTACTGCTCGCTACAATTTTCAATTAAATATTTTAAGTAACTAGTCTCTTAATAGATTCTCAAACAAAACATTTTTAATCTTCAAATTTTGATAGTCATACCAAACTTATACTGTTGTTTAGATCGTTTCGTTCAATTTATAATATATATTTTGCTAATTTGTTGTCATTTCTGGTAAAACTTCAACTTTAATTTAAAGTGGAAATGATGAAATTGCAATTAATATAAAGATATTTTTTAATAAAACCAAGCGTTTTATTTTATTTATCATCTTTATTGTTATTTATTTATTATTATTATTATTGAATATGAGTATTGCAAACAGAATCGCTCGGTATTTAAGTCTTATGTGAACTACAAAATTTTTTTCATAATTTATGTAATATCTCAAAGAATAATTCAACAAAAATTCCTCAGATTCAGCATGAAATTCAGTTTTTAGCTTTGCTTTCAAAAGGATTGAAATGAAATCAATAATAATATTGTGTTCCGGCCTATAAATATATTTCAAAAATTATGAAGTCTAAATTTAATGCAGGAAGGTATCATATTCTGAAAAATATTCTGGACACACCAGATTTTAAATAAATGAATGAATGTTTCTATTTTACACTATCAAATAAGACTTATTTATGAAGTTTTGATTGTTATAAATTTAGAAAAACTCAACATTTTCATAATCTTAGGTCAATTAATCTTGAGAAACTTGCGCGCTGATTGGCGTATTTTCTTTGAAACGATCGATGGAAAATCTAAAATTATCCTTTTTTTTATTGAGTAGTGATATTAAAATTTTCATAAATCAGTCAGTTTAAGTGATTGATTTAGAGGATTGGAAATTAACTCTTTTTATTTAAAATATTAGTGTTTCAAGAATATTTTGTTATTCGTGATTTCCACAGCAGAAGCTTTATGTAAAATCAAAAATTCGTTATTTATTAGAGTATTTATTGAATCAAGTTACATAAAATATAATCATTTTCCATTTAGACCATTTTAGCAGATCTGTGTCTTACTAATTAACTGTGTGGCCCTGATTTGAATGGATATCCTGTTCATATTAAAAAAAACTTGCCTTAAAATAAAACTGATTTATTGGATTAATAATATAGAGAGTGTAAAAGATCATAAAATAATTTTCTTGAATTTATTTTTTTTGAAAAAATAATATTTCATATTTGTTTCATTTCCTACAGACACGTGCCGAAAATTATATTTTTGCAGATTTCATTTCCAAACAGATTTAATTTATTTTTAATTGGAGCTTTAATCAATGTGATGGCAACACTTTGAAAAAAGCTAATTTTTTTCCCATAAATGCGAAACGTGCTCGTGCAGCTTAAATTTTACTTTTATTTTGTCCGAAAAAAATTGTTGAAAAACATAGTTAAAATATTTATTTAAAAATTCATTAAAAATAGAAATTTAATTTTAAGGTTAAAACTTTGGTATCATTTAAAAGATAAATTTTTAATCTTTAACTTCATGTAAAAATCTTTTTTTGTGCGGTAATATTTTCGAAAGTTATAGAAGAAACACGTCAAAATGTTGCTTAATTTTTAAATAAATAAAATTCTAGTTAAAAATTAAAAAATAACCCCCAAGTGCATATTCCCGGCCTCCAAGGTATGCACGTGCCAAATTTGGTAGCTGTAGGTTGAATGGTCTGGCCTGTAGAGCGCCAACACACACACACACACACACATTGAGCTTTATTATAAGTATATAGATTTGCAAATTAATATTTTGAAAATAATTGAATAGAGAACTTTTAGACTTCTTTTAAGAGAACTAGTGATTTTCATGAATCGTTAATTTGTAAAGTAAGAATTTCACATATGATTCGGCGGTCAAAAATTTTTTTTCACTGAAATGCAGCTTATGTTTTAAGATCCATCTGGTCTGAAGTAAGTTAAATAATTTGAATGTTAAATAAAGAATTTTCGAATTGTTAATGATGCATCAATTGTTACTTAGAATACCAAAATTTGGTCTTATATTTAATTTTATCATTTAAGAAAGTCATTTATGAATTTTTTCGTTTTTGGAATCACGTATTTGAACTTTGTTTAACTAAGATCAAAGTGATGATTTGTTATCTAAGACCAATCAATGATGAGACGAACTTATATTTCGGACACCATATATATAATTCACTTGTAATTGTGGTATGTTTAGCATGCTTCTCAGTGCCAATGATATTATATATGCAGCAATAAAAAGATGTGCCCATATAGACAGTTTATTACCTTACTAACAATGTCTCGGATCTGATTGTTGCAGAGTCATATCACTGACTCTCCGACCCGCCCGAAGGCACATGGATAAAGAAAACTGAATGACCGGACCGCTGCAGCAGCAGCACTGGCGGGAACTGTGGTTGAGTCCTAAGGGCCATCACCGATCACCGACCCTTCCCGAAGGAAGTACATCCCGTCATCGATGGGATGAGCCAGACCCCTCCCTCACTTTTTTGTGTATCCTCCAGGTTGGCTAGATCTAACCACTATATCGGAAGTATCTCATCTTCTTTTTGAAGTGCCCCCCCCCCCCCCCAGGGATTCTGATTGTTGCAGATTAACTAAGAAAGCTGCAGTAGAAAATACGCTACATATTGACAAAATGTTTGAGAAACAAACAAAACAAAAAGCAATTATTATTTGCAATATACTTTAGGTGTAAATGTATGATAATAGAAATTTTGTTTTCTTGTAATGGGATCTTCCCCATGCATAATGCTCACTCGAATCAGAATTACTAAAAATTTGATTAAAACAAGTAAATCCATTAGCAAACCCTAGCGAGAGTGGTTTCCAAAAACTTTTTCGCTTACTCTCTAGTAAACTTGTAATGCCAGAGAACTCCTGACATGACACTGGCGTACAATACTTACTTTTGACGTGAATTTAGCATTTTTGCTGGATCTGTCGTGTCATCCTTGGCGAATTATTTGGCGATTAATGTATCGCATACGGTTAATGGCATCCAAAAATCGGATTTTTGTTTTAGACACGCATTTCTCAACCGATTGAAACAAAAATTTGACACAAAACTGCACTTGTAGTCACAAAATATTATAGCAAATTTGACATATTTAAATCATTGCGACTTTGAATTATCGCGTTTACATGTTTTTGAAGACATGAGAGATAGTCAACCCCCTTGTTGGATTTGGCTCAAAATTTGACAGGTATCTACACTTTAGATTTTAAATCTTTGTATCGATTTTTATCAATCTAGCTCTCTCCGCTGGGCAGACAGACTTCCTCCTAACAGATTGTACTCAAAATTTGATAGAAATCTGCATATTTGGTGTAAAGGCCGTACACCAAATTTTAACTCTCTATTTAAAAGCGTTTTTTCATTATCATCACAGACAGACAGACAGGTGGACATTTTCTTAAAATATGTTTTTCGAGTTCAGAGAGGTCTAAAACGAGGAAATTCGTCAAAATCTCAAGTTCGAATTTTTTAACGATTACTATACTTTCTCTATACTATGTAAAAATGTGAAAGTATGTGAAAGTAAAAATTTCTATTTTGAATACAAAACGAATTTAAAAAAATGCCGAAAGAAACAGAAATGAGCATTGCATTATATTAAAAATGGCAGTGGTTAATGAGATCCCAGCTCATCGACCTTTAATTCAGCATAAAGGAAATGTGATAAAATGAGGAATTTACTATCTCAGAACTAATTTTCTTTCATGCTTAGATTTATTAGCACACCTATAAATTATTGTATTAAAACATAAAAAAACCCCACTGTAAATCATTTATGATAGATGGATTACAGATATTTTAATGTTTGTACAACTTGCATTGCTGTTTTTTTACTCATTAATGCATGTTTCTCTTATGTTTAAAATAATTTTGAGGGAAGATTTTGAACTCATAATTTCCACTTATTATCTCTTATTTATCTTTCATATTATCTTCATATAGAAGTTTCTGTTAAAAAGAAGTAATGTCCCGAGAAAGTTCGCCTTTATCTCACATTTTACAACCAATAAATAAATAAATGAAAATAAATATAGAGGATTTGAACCTCTATTCCGAAACTTCGTTGCATGATACTATTTTTTGATCCGTCAAACTTTATTTTATTTTTAAAATTTATTTTTAATAATATAACACCGATAACGTAATCTTAAAAAAGTATTTATTATCTAGGTTATGTGCATGAAAATTACGTAGTGCCTAAAATATTGAAATATATTATTGTATATATTGTATTCTAGAAAAATATTATTGTCTTTGGTGATCAGCTGGTTCGTCACGGTTAAAGGTCGCTAAAATTTCAGTTAAATATTTTATGTAGTATAGTATAAATGACTTCTTTAGCAAAATATTTTCCATCTTTAAATTTTGATAATCATATAACTTATACTAACATCATTTTCATTAAATCGTGTTAACCTTAATTAACATTTAATTAGTAAATTATAATGCAGATATTTTAGATGTCTCAAAAATCTTATTCTTGCATCTGTTTTTCTAGAAAATATCGTTTCATATATTTTTTTTAATTTTATTTCTTGTAGACATGTTCTAAAAATTAAGCTTTTGTAAATTTAATTTGCAGGAAGAATTAACTTCTTAATCTTTTAATTTGAGCTTTCGTCGGTATGATTATAATATATATATATATATATATATATATATATTTTCATGATGGGAAAAAAAAAAACGGCAAGTCAAGCAAGCACAACGTGTTTGTGCTGGTTAAATTATATTTTTATTTTGTGTTAAATACATTACGAACTATGCTTAAAATATTTCTAAAAAATTATTAAAAATTAAAAAACAAATGGCAGAGCAAAATAATAGATATAATTTAAAAGATTTTTTTTTAAAATTATAAAATGATGCAGAAAATTATTTTTGTATTGATATTTGTTCAGATGTTGTTGCAGAAAACGTCAACGTTTTGTTTGATTTTAAATTAAAATACTAATTTAAAAGAATCACTCCGAAGTGCATATTTCCCATCCTCCAAAGTATGTATGTAGCAAATTTGGCAGCTTTACGTCAAACGATCTAACCTGTAGAGCATCAACACACGCACGCACTTAGACACACGTCCATATTTATTATAAGTAAAGATAAATCGAAACATATTTTTAAAAATTGTTAAAATTAGAGAGACAGAATTTTAGTGAAAAAAATTTGTTTTCATTGAAATCATTACAAATCGTTGAAAAGTTTGTTTTGTGAATTAAAAAATAGTTAAAAAATGGATTTTGTATCATAGTATGCCCCGAAATCAGTGAAGGAAAAACGTAAAAATTTAAGTTGACTTTGATGAGTCTTTTCTTAGTAAGCACTTAATACCCAAGAAGTAATTACGTGCCTAATTTTATAGCTGTAACAGCTTGACCTGTAAAATCTTTTGGATGACTTTTATATCATGCATGATGCATTTACAGATAATATGCCAGTCCATAAAGATTATCATTTTAATGTCATACCCAGGAAGTGATGACGCGTCCGTACCATGCACATACGCATGAAATCACACATAGATGGCATGCTAATATCAAATTGCTCAGTGCTATTTAGCGAATTAGAAGGACAATAATTATAAATTTTAAATATGTAATATTTTTTTAATGTTGCATCGCACGAGAGCTATTAAATACTCTACTCGATTATCTAACCTCTTGTTATTATCTTTTACGTGACAACATTGTGTAAGCAGGATAGGAAATCAAAATGGATATACGCATAAGCCACCCTTTTTTTCCATACAGTAAGCTATTACTCGCAAATGATGATGGACCCACATCAAAATTTATATGGTTTTTGAAAATGTTTTATGCCGTAAAAACAACTTATATCTATGTAAATATTTTATGATATAAAAAAGGGTATGCGGTCACAATGAATATATTTAACTTAGACGGGCGCTTTGTCGGTACTCGTGGTATCATTGTGCTAGGCCATCGTAAATTTTTTTCCTACGTGGTTGGATTTGTAAGATACTTCAGTTTATGCCCAAATGGGAATTTTATATTCTGAATAAAACTACGATGTATATCAGTTGCCGCGAAATCGTTTTCTGTCACATAGCATTCATTTTTGTGTACTGTGTATTCAATTCTGAAAATCAACTCGGTATTTTATAACTGAAACCGTGAACTGAATACTTCATTCTGCAAAATCCGAATATTTTCATCAATATTTTATATAAAAGTTCAACTTTAGGAGACTTTGAAAATAGTCAGCCTAGCATCTTTTATAATAATACAGAAAATGTTCCCTAGTATGTCTCCCATGTATTCTGTTTATTCTGAGCATCCTGTATATTTTTGCCATAGACCCTCTTTACTTACAAATAACTATTTCTGTGGCACTGTTGCGAAAAATGGAAGGGTTGAGACGGATCATTTGTACATGGATTATTTCACTCTCATATTCCGCTTTTATATGTCTCATTAATTTCTGATAATTTTTACTCTAAAAATAATGAACATTCATTCTTTGAATTCTTATTATGTATTCTTACCAAATTTCCACCTATTTATAGTAGATAAAATATCCTCGATTAAAGTTTTTACCTCAGTAGAGGGATTTGTATATAGTACAATTGTTTTTTTGCCATATGCAAATCATTCTACTGAGTACACCAAATACAAATCATTCTACTGAGTATATAAACCAAATACAAATCATTCTACTAAGTATATAAACCAAATACAAATCATTCTACTGAGTATATAAACCTTTCTACCTCAGTGGAATGATTTGTATATGGTACAATTGTTTTTTTATTAAATTGCTAAATTTTAAAAATGGCGATTAAAATTTTTGTTTACATGGTATTCTCAAACTGTTTTTACAAAATAATAGAGGATGTAATATCCATCTAAATACATTTATTTTAGAATCTAAGAATCTAGAATCACATTCTGTTCAGTTTATCAGAAAAGAGTAATATCAAGAGACAATTGAATTCAAGCGCACACAAATCGTCAAACTTTGACGTTATTTCTTCCTTGCTTAAGAGGTAAAATATCTCTAGTACATTACCATCAAGCATTTATTGTTTGAAAATTTCCGATTTGAAGTAGTAGCATCAATAATTGAATCTGATTGGCATATTCATTAAAAAGTCGAACAAAGTAAATGTCCTTTAAAACCACCATGTTCTCTATGCTTCAGATTAATTCTGGATTGGGTGATACTGTATCTGCCTGCTACTTAGTGAGAGATACGGAAAATTATCAGAGATAAAAAGTGTTATAGAGTAAAAGTATTAGGCATTCAGTATCAATTTTCGGTTTCAATTGATGATCTCTTCGCTTTCATTCACTTTCGATCAGGTAATGCTATACCAGTCTGATATAAAATTTTAAGTCGATATAGTAGTTCACCGTTCTGTCTTGGTGAAGCTATTAGTATGTGCGATGTTTATTATTATGGTGCTATTAGTATGCATGGTGTTATAACCAATAGTTATATATATTTCATCCATATAACCGCGCTCATACTACTGCAGAAATCCCACCTACTCTTATACTAAATATATCAACAAAATCCTTTCTTTCCTCTTCTCACCCATTCGTCAATCACTCTCAAAATCATGGCCAATAACCCATCGTGTTAATATTTTGGACGAAGAAGCAAAATGCTGATTTGGAATCATATTCGTATGAATATCGATTACCATTCTCGATATAAGTGTGAGAAATGATACCCACCAAGTATCTAGTTTCATTCCAACGGAAAAATAAATGATTATTTGCTGTATCAGGTACGATTGAGTATCAGATCAATCTGTGCCCGGTATTTCAAATCCGATTATCAATTTAAATCTGATTTTGGCACAAATGTAAGAACGAATACCCGGATTATCTGGTTTCATTTCGATGGGTAAATAGAGAATTACTGGTTGTATCAGGTGCAAAAGTATTGAGTAAAAATACCATATACAATCGATCAGCACCTGAGACAGCAAAACAGAATACCAATCCAACTCTAATTAATAATTAGGGAAACATCTGGATGAGGTGCGCGAAATCATTGTTGTGTGAGGTGCTTATCCATACATGGATTATCTCAATGATTGTTGTAGCAGTCAGGATTAACGCAACACCAGGAAAGGGTGTTACTGTTTTTTTTATTCTCTGTTATTTGCGAAACGGCATTTTTTGGTTGACACTTTCAGCGTTATTTGAGTCGAATTTTGAACTAAATAATTGGAATTATGCATTTTATGATTACATTAATTTTCTTACAGTTTTCTGTTGAAAATTCAACTTGAACATATTTTTCTGATATTAAAAAGTGGAATGCGATTCTATTTTTATTACTCGTCTTAGTGTTAGTATCATTTTTCTTAATTAATCTAATCAATTTAGAAACATCTAATATGTAGGAAGTATGGTTTGTTTTATGTGCTCTTAGGTTACTTATATTTATGCCTCTCTAACTGCTATTTTTTTTTAAATATTCAGCTTACATACTTTAATTTTTTAGTCAATCTAGAAGGGTTTAATTGAAACCATGTTTACATATGCAAATTGGT
This sequence comes from Argiope aurantia, assembly GCA_026543865.1. Lineage (NCBI taxonomy): Eukaryota > Metazoa > Arthropoda > Arachnida > Araneae > Araneidae > Argiope > Argiope aurantia. Next base: position 305,243 of record JAPMOR010084905.1, read on the forward strand.
TACTAAGAACAGATAATTTCTGTAAGCAATCAGTTTTGCCGTTTTCAATTTTGAAGAAAAGCCAATATTTTCCAAAAAAACCCAGGAAGCTATTATGAGAATGACTACAGTAGATTTCCTTTTTATTCTAATGTAAAGTGGACCGGGCTCTTACACGATTTCTTGCCAATTTACTGCTTGTCTATTTTGAATTTCTACTTTTCCCGCTGTGGAATTGCCAGTTTTATGTCTCTCTCATTATAATTTTTTTTATTCATACTTCTTGACTGTATAAATAATATATCCTTTATCTGTTATATACCCCCTCCCCCTAGGGAACTGATTTGATTGTTCTCTAATAAACCTGTAGGTAGTTTTACTCCCTTGGCTCATTGTATCATCTCATATGTAGTGACTGTCTTTACTGCTAATTAAGGAACATAGAATAAGTAATCGTTACCTATTGGGTAATACTGACGCTTCGAAGTAGATGATGGACCTTATGAACTTATGATAGAAAATAGAAGAATAATTATCTCATTTCTCATAAAAATATTCCGTTTTAAAATATAATTTGAAGATTTTTATCTCCTCTTAATCCTAAATTTGGGACTCTTTTTTTATTGTTTTATATGTTTATTGAGAAATTAATTTTATAAAGGTTTATTCCATGCAGAGCTACTGCATATAAGAGTGAAGGGAATAGAAACTATTGGAGTTTGAAGGACCGTGAAATGCTGTAATTTCCTGTCTTCTAAACGTTTCATAATTGTCTTTTTCCTGCATCATCTCAATTACCATAAATAAGCAGTTACCAGAACAAACAATGGGATATGGTTACGGTTTTCACATCGAAGATTTTTTGGAATATTTAGAGAATTCTCGCCATTTTGTTCCACTGAAAAAAGGGGAATGAATTGATATTCGTTTTTTTATTTCTGAAATTTTCTTCTTCCTGGAATTTGTTGGACTGCCTGCTTAGAAATACCTGCTTAGAAATGGGGACATGGATATCACCCGTTTTAAGTTCAGCTTTGTCGGGAGGAAAATTTATTTGAAATTTGGCATTGATAAAGCGCGCGAAATCGCATTCTTTTCGCGTTCTTTACCAATGTCAAATTTTGAATTATCGCGTTACCTGATGCCGTGGTATTTGTTGTCCCGGTTCTTAATTCGGTTAAATTTTTTTTGTCAAAATAAAGAGAGAGAGAGAGAGAGAAATTGGTCTGATGTTTTTGCTTTATATACAGTTCTGTTACATTTATATAGAGAGATGATATTTTATTTTCATGCCTTATATACAGATTTACAGATTTGCCCCAATCTTGAGGGAAATTGGTCTACTTGCTTTCCAAAGCGACCAGAAGGTCAATGCCAATTAATCAAAGTTAAAAAGTATAAAGTATAATGAAAGTAAATAAATTAATAAATTAAAGTTTTCTGTTTTTTTTTAGTTGTATAGTCGTAAAAGATAATATCATAAAGCTATTTTTTACACTATATTAAAATTAAAAAAAGCTTTTTGTAGTGATAATAATTTTATTTCCGTTTGATTTTTGTCTAATATTAATGATTTTTTAATTTAATTTATGTAAAAACTTATTTATTGAACATAATCTGTGATGATGTATTTATTATTATGAACGAAATTTAAACTTATTTCATTGTTCCAATAAATCGTTTAATCTTATAATTTGCCAGTTTTAAAGTTAAGAAAATTGACATTAACTCCGAAATAGAATTTTGACCCGTTTTTATTTAGTATTATTTAAAATTTGTTAATTTTAAAGTTTATAATCCAGTTGTTTCATGAAATAACTTATCATGATTTATCAGTTATTTCGTGGAAAAACTGACTAACTTCACTAGTTATTCTTCGAAATCACGGATTTTATGAATTTCACGGATTCACACCTTTTAACTGTATGCGAAATAATTTATAGTTGATTAATTCCATTAAATTCATATTTTCCACTCTTATCAAATAAGAAAATTGGAATTTTAAATAAATGCATTCTATATTGATAATTTAGAAACCAAGATAGCCGATATTCTGGGTAATGATAGACAATAACAACTAGTTTTTAAGTAAAGCAACTTAGATATCCTTTTTTCTTTTACTGTTTCATTTCATTCAAAAAATAAGAAATGAAACTGCTTCATTCAGCATTTTATTCCATCTATGAACAATATTTCTTCGATTCTTGAAATGCATGGATAATTAAGATGAGTAAAATTAAATAATTAACTATCATAAATTGTTGCCTGGATGTTTGTGTTATATAACTACTTTGAAATGACAAAAGAAATTATTAATTGTTACTTTTGTTGACGAAAAGTATTTACTCGATTTATGTCATAATGTTGAGATATTGTTCTTCTTTTTGTAACTTTATTTCTAAATTTACTTTTATTTAAAATTAGAATATCAACTGCAGTAAACAGTTTCTGAATTTCTTTGATTCTTGTAAATTACATACTAAAGAGTGGCAGATTTTGTCGCCCTCAGCAATGTACATTATTAGCCCTATTTCACTTTTGTTTAAAATGAGAATATCAACTGCAGTAAAGTTTCCGAATTTCTTTGTAAATTACATACTAAAGAGGGGCAGATTTTGTCGCCCTTGGCAGTGTACATTATTAGCCCCCTTTCACTTTTAAGGAACTGTATTGTTTAATTTCACATTACAACATATTTTTCAAATGTTAATTTGGTCATTCTTTATTTCAGATTAATCTTTTTACTTTTATTAATATAGAAATAAAATATTTTGTTTTTGTCTATTATGTCTCTAGAACACCTGGCATTCACGCTTGTTCATAATATTATTGAAATAGAAGTTCTGCATTTATAAATATTGTAATAACAAAATGAAACTTTAAAGAACTCGACCAATTATATTTGAAAAAGTATTGTTATTATCCAAATATTTTATAATTCATTGAATTTGTATTTTTTGCAAACTTTTTAGAAAACTAGAAAAATAATTTTTTAAGCGATTTGCTTGTGGGCTTTTTTCAGCCTAGCGTCTCTTGACAGCTACTTAGTCTGCCTAGTTAAAAAACTGCCACTGATAAAAAAAAACGAGTTTTACAAATCTCCAAATGCTTGTTTTACCCTTAAATTATAAATAACTTTTAAGGAATGACGCAAAATTTAATTAAATTCAGTGAATGACAAGTAGGAGGTAGGTCTTCAATAAAATAATTTGAAATATATGTAATTTTTTCATTCAGTAGAAATGGCCTAAATAAAGTACATATAAATATATTAATATATACATATATAAATAGGGTTTATAACTAATTATGAATTGATTATTTAATTAATTGTCATCAAGTTTTAATAAAATCATTTTTTATGTTTCATAATATTTGTGTGCAAAATTTTAGGAAAATCTGTTCAGCAGTTTCGATTTCTATAATGTACTAATTATATATGATTTATTTATTAAAAAAGTTTAAGTATTTATTGTAACTTATAATGATTTTCCTGCTAAAGAAATGTGTATATTTCAGTATAAATGAATACATGGATTTTTTTCAAATGTTTATATAATTCTCACCACTTTATTTTTCTGAAAAAGATTGGTATTCATTTTATTTTCCAAACTTTATCCTTCATAAAAAATGCACCTACTTGGAAATATGGAAATGGATATCACTCGTTTTAATATTTGGACAGCCTCGGTTTTCGTCGCACAAAAACTATTTAAAATTTAGACGTTGATAAATCGCATAAAATTGCCCGTTTCTTCCCGTTATTTAAAGCTGTGGCACTTGTTGTTCTTGATTGAACTCTCAGTTTTTTACCTTGGGAATGAAATGTCTCTATGGCTTTGTTATTTTAGACAATTCCGTTTCTTCCTGCAAATTGAAAATTTAGTCATAGGATAGAATTCATAGTCATATAGATAGCAGAAGTCATAGGACACTCAGCATAAAATTTTGAATATTGTAGCTAGATACTGAATTACGATTAATTTGAGAATTGTATTTTATTATGTCTATCTGAGGGCACGGCAGTGCTTCCGCCAAGTCGAGCAAAAACGCGGCACGGCCGTACCATCCTTTTTTCGAAGCAGTCCAGGCCATTTTCGACCCCCTATAACTTTGTTGTGGATAAAACTAGAAGCCTGAATTTTCAGTAAAAAAGCATGCATTATATAAACACGGTATATTTCAAATTTCATTAAATTTGAACCAGTAGTTTAAGAATTATAACTAGTCAAAGTTTGTGAATTTTGTCACTAACTGACTGACTGACCGATCATCAAAACTCTAAGGCATTTCTAGCAGACATAGAAGCTTCAAATTTAGAATATAATTAGTGTTTAGTGTACAAATCAAGGAAAAACTAAAATATGCGTGAGATAATGGATGGATCGATACATTTCTCGAAGTTACGAGCATTATCCATTTTGTCGGCAAATTCGTCGTCAAGCCGCCAAATGGTCGCCAATTTTGTCACCAAGCTCTGGGATCACTGGCTCGGCATCCGACAGCATCCAATACAGATTACTGTAAAACGGTCTTTCTTATGATGATACTATTTGTGCTGGGAAGCAAAATTATAGGTTTGTAACAATATCAAATTTGAAATAATTCAATTTGAAGCTGTGGAAGCTGCAAACGCAATGGGTGACTTTCAGAGAATCAGTTTGGTAGAAGAAGAGAAAATTGATCTTCAAAGTATGATCGCAAAACTTAATGCCGATTAAAAAAAGAGTCTTCGATATGATCACAAATAAAATGGACACAACTGATAATAACGCTGACGTTTTACGCTGTTTTATGAGTGGAACTGGAAAGAGCTTTTTAATAAAAACTCTGAAAGTTGGGTTAAGACGTATTTAAACAAAAAAGTGACAGTTAGTGCTCCAACAAGAATAGCTGCATTCAATGTGAATGGATTGACTATACATAGACTGTTGCAGTTGCCTGTAGAACACAAGCAAACACCGAAGTACAAGCCACTTTCTGATGAAATGCTCCAAGTTCTGAGATCAGATTTGAAAGAAGTAGTGTTGTTTATCATAGACGAAGTGTCGATGATATCCAATGTTACTTTAACATATATTCATTTACGCTTATCTGAAATATTCGACACAGGCGACGATCAGAATGGGCGGTTTGGAAAAAAAACTTCTTGTAGTTTTCGGAGATCTCTTACAGCTTTCGCCGGTAAGTGTAAAGTCATATTTTGAAAAACTATCAACTGCTGAAACTAACAAGTTAGGTTCCCTCAGTATACCGAATCTGTGGATTGAACTGTTCATATGCGATGAACTGACAATTAACGTGCGACAGCTCAATGATTCTGACTTTGTTGAAATGCTAAATAGAATCAGATTAGGTGTGACTACACAAAAAGACCGCGACTTACTCTCGGCTAGATTTATAACTCTCAAATCCAATTCAAATGAAAACAGATTAATTGAAATAATTGAACACCTCTCGAAACTTCCTGATGATACCGTTTGCTTACACCTACAAAAAACATATGTCAACAATTAAATACTGCAATGCTTAAATCTCTTCCACATCCCGAAATAAAACTTACAGCTGTAGATAGCATAGATTGCCCCAGATACCCAACAAAAAGAGCTCGTGAATGCATAAAAAATATGAAGACAATGCTTCTATGACTGCAGGCCTGGAAGAGAACATAATTATAAAAATAGGAGCAAAAGTCATGTTAAGGCGAAATATTGACGTGAGTCTTGGTTTAGTTAATGGTTCTATCGGTATCGTGCAAAGAGTAAAGGTTGATCCTGAAAATACAAAAAAAAAATTAAGAAAATATACATTGCATTTAATAAAGAACATGTTTACAAGCTTAGTCCGGTCAAAACTAAATTTGAAATTATTAATAGAGCTTATGTTCACCGCGAACAGCTTCCCATATGTATAGCCTATGCTGTAATAATGCACAAAAGTCAGAGCCTAAGTCTAAATAATGCACTGATGGATATCGGTTCTGCAGTATTCACATCCGGTCAAGCTTACGTGGCACTTTCGAGAGTTACAAGTCTGGACGACTTACATCTAATAAATGTTGATTTTGGAAGTATTAAAGCGCAGGAATCTTCAATTTGTGAATACAACAGACTAAGAAGCATTTACCGACCAGACTTCTCAAAAATTGTAACATCAAAGCTTACGAAAAAAACCCATAGAGACAGGGAGTGGGCTTTGAGAAAAAATGTAGCTGAAGTTCAAGAATTAGTACCGGAAAAGAAAAAGAGGAAGACTGCATAGAAAAATAAGAAAAGGACTATCAACAAAAAGAAATGAGATGCCATCAAAAACATAACTTGTAAAAAAACCAAGTCTCGCAACTCAGTTCTTCTATCGTAAAAAGTTGTAAGATCCATGTAATACCAAGTCGGTCAATTTATTCAGTTCATACTTAAGCGTCCTTCTGTCTTAAGTTATTACGTAATTAGCTAACCTAAAAACATCTTATAGTGACCATACCAATATTAAAAATCTTTTATGGTTTAAATAAATAGATTAACTTGGCAATCGCACTAAACAATCTAATTTAATATAATATATTAATGTAATCTAATTTAATGTAAAGATACATTGTGTTTTCATGGATCTCACAACTTTTTACGATAGAAGAACTGAGTTGCGAGACTTGGTTTTTTTAAAAGTTATTTTTGATGGCATTAATTATTATTTTGTATTTGGTCATCTATGATGACTTTAAACTCATAAAAGGGCGAAAATAGAATTTCATAAAAAATATCTAATATATACTGCGATGCAAAACTATAGACATTAGTATTAATCAGCTTTAAAATTTAGAGTTATGATAATAGAATTGTAAAATCCTGTAAAGACATTTAAAAACTATTTTAAAATGCTATTCAATGTACAGCTGTTTTATTTGATATAGTATTAATATTTTTGGATAAAAATAGAAATTTGTTGCAAAAGTTTAGAGACGATTACTAATTCCTGTAATTGCATATACAAAGAATTAGCAAAATGTTAGCATATATTAGTTCTAAAGAGGTGACGCCACAGACTTCAGTGTTTAAGATCTGCAAATGAAACACTTTGTAATCTAGATTCCTCGAGAGCCAGGAATTCAAACATATGAGGTTATGAAGATTTGGTATTTTAAACTGGAGCTTGTTTCGCAGATTTCTGCAATTATTAATCATTTAAAAATATATATAAATTGAATGTTATCAAGGCGATGTATATAAAGTAAAACGCAGACCTTGGTGGCTACGTTTAATAAATAAACTTGATGATCGTCAAATCCAATGACGTGGGGATCTATGGATTCGAATCTCAGTATTATCCAAAAGCATTACAATCAACTTTTTCATATCCATATATTAGTTGTAACTGTAACTTTTATATATGCATATGTAAAAGAACTTCGGATTCGAATCTCTGTAATTATGTACTAGAATTCCAACTAAATTTTTCATGCTCTATATTAGCTGTAACCGTAATTTTTACATGTGCATATGTAAAAACCAATATTGGCAATAACCAGCTGAATATCAGTTCCTCATGTCGACATGAAATAAAAGTTTTTTTAAATTTTAAAATGGTTCACCTTATCCATCTTCTCATTCGCCACAGACTAATAAATAGCATACAAGTGATTATTTTTTAAGTTCAAAGGTCATCATGTCCTTTTGTTTAGAATATGATTCGTGTACGATTTTTAGATACAGTAACAATATTTCACTGTGAAATGTAAAAAATAACTCCAGTTCTGATGCCACATTGTGACTGCCAAAGACTGCTGTAGGTTTGAAATCATAAGTCATATGAACCATAATATAATCAGTGATATTTAAAGATGAAAAAAAGGTGGAATATGGATGGTTCAGTAGGTTGAGAATCATACTAGCATGATTTGGATAAGGAACAACTCTCTTTCTCTCATTTTTTTATGTCTTAGACAAAATAGTGTCTTAGTGGTGGTCTTTAGGGCAGCCTTTTGTCATAATGGACAAGTGTCTCTGAGCATTACCATTGTCCACAAAACTTCCAACATTATACTAAGACATTGGAGTAAATTCTGCTGCCATTTGCTGAGCTTCTAGCAAATGGAAATTAATGGAAATTTCTTCTTAATTAATTTCTTCTTCTTAAATTTCTTCTTCTTAATGGAAATTTCAACAAGACAATGTTTCGACTCACACTGCAGATAGCACAAAAATCTGTCTTAATGCCGGCGTCCTGACCTAGGGGTAGCGCATCTACCCCGTGATCTGGGCGTCCCTAGTTCGGGGCATGGTTGTTCTTCCCCCTGTGTTCTATCAGTGAGATGTGCGAAAGACCCCTCCCCCCTGTAAAAAGGGGTTGTGCAAGTAAGTTTCATCTTCATATGAGCTAGAAGTCAGACTTCTGCCCTCGGGTGCTCAGGGGGTCCTTATCCTTATAAGCTACTGCACTACTATTTACATTTTATATATTGGTACCTGTTCGAATTTCAGCTACAAAATGTTAATTATTATGTTTCAATGTATGTGCATAAAAGTGTGCATTTTTAACTTTTAGTTACTTTAAATTTCCAAATGTATAAAAGTATGGATAAATATGTAATGTATGTATTGTTTTTATATTTATACTATTTCAAAAAGCAGATGTTTGTTTTATAATAAATGCAAAATACAGTCTGTCAAAAAAGTATTGGGACACTCCACAAGTTCACAGATTTTTATCATAACATTTCGCTTAAATATACAAATAAAACCAAAACAAAGAAGTAAATATTGTGACGTAGGTACTCTAGTGTTAAACTCAATGACACACACAAGAAGTAGAGCTAAACCAATTTATTAACTCAACTCTGAACTGAGAACACAGTGATTGACAGATCTTCGGCTTTTATACTAGCAGGGAAAGTTCCAGAATACTTTTCTAGAGACAGTAAGAAAAGTCCAGAACACTTATCTGGTAAACTAATGAAAGGTCCAGAATCTTCTGGAACATGGAATAAAGGAAAACATAAAATCAAGGAATTAAATATGTACACAAATTATCACGCATTGTCTCTAGCGGGATTCGAACCTACAATCTCTTGATTGGGAGACCAGTGCTATGATCATTCGGCCATGGAGAGTAGACTGCCTCGTTTCAGTGCGGCAATATTATTTTGTTATATTCAAATCATAATAATCCAAAAAAATTCTAATATTATTGCAATTATGGTTATAATTGAAAATAAATTAAATCAAATTAAAAAAACGTGCTCAAAAAGTGTTGGGACACTTCCCAATAAATAAAGGAAAACAATGCAAACTTAAAACTTAATATCTTGATGGGCTGCCTTTGCTTTTTATTACCTCTCATAATCTATTTGATATGAGTTGGATCAATTTTTTGCAAAATGATCCATCGATTTTGGCCCTTACTTCGACCAAATGTTTTCTTAACCCTTGCTTGTTAGAAATTTGTTGTTCCTATAGTTTTTGCTGCAAATAATCCTACAGATGCTCAATGTGATTAAAGCCTGGACTTTGTGCTGGAGTCTTAATAACACTTGGACAGTAGTAGAGGATCCATTACTAGCAAATATTAGTGATAGGTCCTGTATGATTCGGGTCATTATTTTGGTACAATTTAAAATGTCTTGAAATTTCCAGCACTTTGCTTTGAATTTTGCTTGAGAATGTAAAGACAGACAAGCTTATTCATTATACAACCAATAAAATGTAAGTTCCCGATACCAGTGTTTGCCATGCAACCACAGACAAATTCAATTGCCATCTCCATATTTGACAGTAGGCTGAAAATGTGTGACCTATATTCATGTATTTGATTTCCACCAAACTTTTTGCTTGTCATCTTATCCTAAAATATTATATTTGCTTCCATGAACGAAAATTACATTTTCCAAAATTCTTTTGGATGCTTCATATACATTTTAGCAAATGCCAGCCTAGCTTGTTGATTTTCTTTGCTGATGTAGGGCTTTCTTTGAGGCACTCTGCCATGATATTTATATTTTCTTAAAGCATTTCTGGCAGTTTCAGGATTTACAGATTGAGTACATGAGTAATTTTTGGATTAAAGTGAACTTGTTTCACAATCCACCTCTCTTCACGTTCATTAACTGTTCTTGGACGCCCTGAGTTTTGCTTGTTTTGAACACTATTTGTTTTCTTGAACTTGTGAATACTGTTAGAAACAGTAGACTTACTCAGTCTCAAGATATGTCCTATAAGCGAACTGATTTTCCAATGATTTATTACAAGATTTCTCACATCAACCGATATATATTCATTTCTCTCCATTTTTTCTATAACTAATCTTATTTATTGAAAATTTTATGTTTAAAATTATAGTCTAAAAATATGAGAGTAAGTTCAATTCTATTGATATGCTATATATTTGTTGAATTTCTCATTTCAAAAGTGTCCCAATACTTTTTTGACTCCTACTTGCCTTTGAATTATCTTTAAAAAGCTAGATCAAATTATAATTCTGAAATACCAATAAAATTGTCCTTATTATCTGTGCACTAAAGGTTAAAATATTTCTTGATTCATTTTTTATTTTATTTTAATGTGATAAATAGTTTATGAATAGCTTTGTAGTTATTCAAGCCAAGTGTCCCAATACTCTTTTGAGTGACTGTATAATTAACGTGGAAGGGGAGACAAATTCAGTTTTTGGTATGGCAAAATATGTAAATATTAGCTATGGTAAACTATTTTAAAAGATTAATAACTAAAAAGTATTAATTAGATTAATAACAAAAGTGTTCCGAAATTGCTTTTAGAAAAAGTATGATTAAATTCGTATATTTTTTACATTTATTAATTCTAAAATTTCATATAAGAATTAGCTGATCAACGATTGCAACAATTAACTGCGTTTTCAGTTTGTTAATTAAAAAAAATTCAAACGAATGCTGTTTGTAAACAGTAGATGACGTATCTACTTTCAAAGAATATAATACTTTTATAATTCATTTAATTTCCATTTACGCATATAAATGTCTTTTAAAAAAAACTAAAGCAAAATCTTTTTAAAAAGATTTAATGAATCAAACGGTTTGACATTTGAAACAAATTGTTTAATTCATAATGTCTAATGACCAATATCCCCATTTTCCTCCCTTTATAGTTTCCCTTTCTCACTTAAAAGCATGAGCAATCAAAGTATATCATCTTTGCAAAAAATTAACATCCGCTCATGGTCCCTGTCGCACATTACTTCCTGCATTGACATTAGGAAAAACGACGCCGTATGATTGGATGACGGGAAGTGTATCCTGTATCTTGATTCGCTGCGTCCCGTGTATCGGTTGTCATTCAGAATTGTGGGAAAGGGAATCTCTATTAGGCGTAGAATAGTCAGGTCAATGAACAATTAAACCTCTTAAGTATTCTTGCTACATTGCTAAATGGTGTTTCTCTGTAAGGAAAATATTTGGTGAGATACGACGACTTTAAAAATTTATTTAAGTTCGAAATCTTTAAAAAGTCTTTTTTTCGGATCCAAAATATTTAAAATATTCATCTTCAGTTGGAATGTAATGAAATTTTTACATTTTAATATTTTCAAATTAGTTAGCGGAGTAATTTTTTTCTTAATTTTTTGTCAAAATTAATATTATCTGTTTGCATCGTTTGGTATTCTATAATTTTATTATTGTATTTTTATTTATTATTCTATAATTTTAAAAATGGTCTTAAAACTTTGGTCAACATTCACAAACATTCTATAATCACAAATTAGAAAGATCAGGCTTTTTAAATTGGAATGGCAACATTTGTTTTCTTAAATTTAATTCAATTTTTGTGGCAACACATCATAAACTGTGTCCATTATTTATTTCATATGCTGAAATTTGATACTTTAAGATGATGTTATTCTATTTCATGCTTTAAGTTTTAAATGGTTATATTTATACAGAGTAACAGTGTATGAAGATCTGATCGTTTGATTTTTTTCTAATAATAAATTATTTATTAGAAATTGGAATAAATTTACAAATGAAAGTTTATGAATAAAATAGTATCAATTAAATTTTGCAGCTGATTATACGAATAAAGTCATGGCTAATGTCTCGCATATGAAATACGATATTCACTCTCTAACTTTGCTTATTATAAAATCATATTGTTTATTTCTTTTTAATTATTTATGAATTTTTGAAAATCTATCTAACCGGATATGCTTTATTTTGTTGAAGAAACTAAATTTATATTTAGACTCATATTTCTAAAAACTTATGTTTGTGAAAGAACGAACATGATTTCAAATATTGAATCGAATTTTCAATCTTCACTATTATATAAAGCCTTCATATCTGCTGCGTTGTTGTGGCGAGGAAAGATTAGAAGCAATATGAGTAATTCCTCCCAAATTTTTCCTGTTTACTTGTACCAGAAGAGCATTCAGATTTTGTTCGCCAAACAGTAAATAAACATCAGTCTTTGGCTTCTTTTCGGAAAACATTAAATTAAGTAGTTCGCCATGGCAACCCTTTTCGTAGTTACCCAGGAAAAGTTAAATCCCAGCTGCTGTACCATTTATAACAGATTTCGGCAGCTGTTTTAATTCGGAAGTGTTTTCCTTTGTTTTACAATGCAACATCTCTTACCACCTGCTTTTCATTTCCGTGCACTTAGCAATGAATTGTTTTGGATAAACATTAGTTCTGTGTTAATTCGGGTATGTAAAGAATGGGAACTTGAAATTTTATTTTTTAAAATAAAAGTATAAATAGCAAGGAGAAGTAGGGTAACGTGATTTGAAAAAGTGGCAGAAGATGTCTTTGGACTTAATTCTTTATTAAATGTTTCCAGAAAATGAAAACTTTATTCCAGTATATATTTTTTCTTTAAAAGAATTTGCAGAACTTTGCTTTATTTAAAGTTAATTGAAATAACGCAATTTTTTTTCTTCAAAATACCAATTTAATACTCCTAATTCCCATAACCTTCTTCATAAAACCAATTTATTCATTTTCCAAAGCCAATTTTTGGGAAATTATACTATTTTTTATGTTCGCATTACACCAGTTTTAATGCTATTTTACTTTCTTTAAATGCTTTTGCTCAAATTCTAAATTTTGATAGAATTTTCGTCGAAAAAACTTTATAAAACTTACGAAACTCTCGCGTATATTTTTTGTTTAGATTTGGTATTATGATTTCTCAATATGATTTCCTGATCTAGAGAATAAGCAATCAGTTTGTAGATTTTCTGCAGTTGAATTAATGCGAAAACAAAATGGAATAAAAAATTCTTGTTATTTACTAGTCATACCCCAACATTTAAAAAAATTGATATAAATAAGGCTTATTTTTGAGTTCAGTAATTAAATAAAATATTTCTTAGGCTATTTGCAAAATTTTCAACAACTCATATAATAAATGTCTAAATAAGAGTTTTGATTTATACTTCTTTTTAGCTAAAAAATACATTTTTCAATTTGTGAAGGACATTTGTCATTTAACTGATATATTTTGGTTTCATATATATATAGAATTTAGTTTAATTTATTTGTTACAAAAAAATTCGAAGATACGACTATTTAATAACTTTTTCAAAAATATCATCCTCAAAGTATTCATATATTTTAATATGAAGAAATTACATGTTTTAAATTGGAAAATGTGTGAAGCTAAAATACAAAAACTTTAAAAAATCCTTAAACTTTAAAAATCCTTTTAAACTTTAAAAAAGTATAGAAGGTAAAATGAATTAAATTGCCTGAGATGGAAATTTATGCCATTATTTTCTAAAATTATATCATAATAATTTTACTATTGAACATTAATTAACTTAAATAATGCGGAAAAGTAGATATCGTTTTTTATAATTTTCTTTTCAAAATTTTGGCAATTATTTGGAACTTTTAGATGAAAAAAATTTTTTTTTAAAAATAAAGTTAGAAAATTAAAATAAAGTTTTTTAAAAATAAAGTTAGAAAATAAAGTTTCTTAATATATTTATAGATTTTTTTCAGAAAAAAAAATGTTTTTAATTTAATTTTTTAATATTTACTAATTGAAAATTCCATTTTAGTACCTTTCCTAAAACTAAATATTGAGCATTTCCTTTTTACGAGCAATATTCTGAAATATTTCCTCAGTATTTGCTAAAATGAAATGGTGCATTTAATGATAAAGATCAATCAATAAATAAACATGTAGATTTGATGAAAGTCTATTTTGAATCCCTAGATAATGTTGAAGAAGGATATAAGTGGAGGTAGTAAATCGAAAATCTGGTTATTTAATCACTATGTAACTGTTACATACTTGGGCAGGCATGCACACAAATTTTGATGTGTGCATGCCTGCTCAAGTATGTAACAGAGCTTGAGCAGGCATGCACACAAATTTTGATGATACTGAAATAAATGACGATTCATAAAATAAATATAGTTGTGTTCCGTATTTAGTAAAAAAAACGGAATGAAAAGAATTTTTAAGAAACTAATTTTATAAAGATTGAAATTCCTTCTTCGATTTTAAAAACTAATATAAACTATTTTTAAAAGCGGGACAATTTTGTGACCTACAGTCTGAAATTCTAAGTGGCTAACTCCCGCCACTGACAATTTCAATCAAACACAATTATTACTTGCTTTAGTTCATCACATCAATTTTTTAAGTTCTAGCTAAACTTGTTTGATCAAAACTTCAAAGGGTAATTTATTGTTAACTAGCCGCCTTTGGCGACCAGCCGATTCGCCAGTATTACCGCTCGCTACAATTTTCAATTAAATATTTTAAGTAACTGGTCTCTTAATAGATTCTCAAACAAAACATTTTTAATCTTCAGATTTTGATAGTCATACCAAACTTATACTGTTGTTCAGATCGTTTCGTTCAATTTACTGTATATATTTTGCTAATTTGCTGTCATTTCCAGTAAAACTTCAACTTTAATTTAAAATGGAAATGATGAAATTGCAATTAATATAAAGATATTTTTTAATAAAACCAAGCGTTTTATTTTATTTATAATCTTTATAGTTATTTATTTATTATTATTATTATTGAATATGAGTATTGCAAACAGAATCGCTCGGTATATAATTCTTCTGTGAACTACAAAATATTTTTCATAATTTATGTAATATCTCAAAGAATAATTCAACGAAAACCTTTTAAATTATAATTTTTTTATTGAATAGCGATATTCAAATTTTCATGAATCAGTCAGTTTAAGTGATTTATTTAGTTGATTGGAAATTAACTCTTTTTATTTAAAATATTAGTATTTCAAGAACATTTTGTTAATCGTGATTTCCACAGCAGAAGCTTTATGTAAAATCAAAAATTCGTTATTTATAAGAACATTTATTGAATCAAGTTACATAAAATATAACCATTTTCCATTTAGACCATTTTAGCAGATCTGTGTCTAACTAAAGGTTTACAAATTAGCTGTGTGGCCCTGATTTGAATGGATATCCTGTTCATATTAAACAAAACTTGCCATAAAATAAAACTGATTTATTGGATTAATAATATAGAGAGTGTAGAAGATCATAAAATAATTTTTCTTGAATTTATTTTTTAGAAAAAATAATATTTCATATCTGTTTCATTTTCTACAGACACATGCCGAAAATTATATTTTTGCAGATTTCATTTCCAAAAAGATTTAATTTATTTTTAATTGGAGCTTTAATCAATGTGATGGCAACACTTTGAAAAATGCTAATTTTTTCCCATGATTGCGAAACGTGCTCGTGCAGCTTAAATTTTATTTTTATTTTGTACGAAAAAAACTTGTTGAAAAATATAGTTAAAACATTTATTTAAAAATTAATTAAAAATAGAAATTTAATTTTAAGATTAAAATATTGGTATCATTTAAAAGATAAATTTTTTATCTTTAACTTCATGTAAAAATCTTTTTTGTGCGGTAATATCTTCGGAAGTTATAGCAGAAACACGCCAAAATTTCTCTTAATTTTTAAATAAATAAAATTCTAATTAAAAATTCAAAAAAATAACCCCCAGGTGCACATTTCCGGCCTCCAAGGTATACACGTGCCAAATTTGGTAGTTGTAGGTTGAATGGTCTCGCCTGTAGAGCTCGAATACACACACACACACACATTGAGCTTTATTATAAGTATATAGATACAGATATAATACGTACTAACGTATAATACGTACTAATACGTATAATACGTAAAATATATACGTACTAACCTTATCAATGAGCAAATATCTATAGAAAAAAAAATACTGAGCGGGTTGAACAAAGGGAAAAAATTAATCATAATTTCTTTAGAACCTCTAACCGTCTTTCCCACAAGTGGGACTTAAATTTAGCGTCTTTTCCCAAGCAGATGTCTCTACTTGAATCTTGACAGATAAGGTGTTAACCGCAATCATGAGATCGCTTCTTTATTTTTAGAGGAGCTACCAGAGCACTAAACAGGAGTTCAACTTAGCCTTCTTTATCCTCTTGGTACGCATAGGACTTTATTGTTAGAAGATGGTTTTGTCTCTTTTATGCTGGAAGTTATTCATTTTTAAGGTATTGCGTTGTTTCGAATAAAGAGGAGTGATTGTTCCTTATTATAAAATGATTTGATGGTTTTAAAAATTGTGTGAAATTATTCAGTTATTGTAATACGTTAATGAAGTTGGAATTAAATTTTATTGCCTTTTTGCTCTTTGGAAATACAAGTCCTTTGCTTGTGATCCTTTAAACCTTAAGGTAATCATCTAATGCGAATTCTTGCATTTTAAATCCATGCATTATTTAGCACTTTAATTGTTCTTTATTAAAAAGTAATTTGATGGTTTTTAAAATTTCGCGAAATTTTACAGCTATTGTCAAACGATAATGAAGTTTAAGTTTAAAGTTTACTATCTTTTTTTTTCGCTTTTGGAAATACAAGTCTTTAAGAGCGATTATTTAAACCCTAAGGTAAGGATTGAATGCGATTTCTTGCATTTTAAATCCATACATTATCTAGCATTTTAATGAGGTGCCATTAGGCAATTATAAACAATTACAATCTCGCAGATTTTTATTTCATATCTCAAAATTAGATCTGATTTTGTGTAGTTAATTTAGTTGCTTATAACTGAACAACGTTGATTATAAACGATTAAATAGTTATTTTTTGCTTATTTATTCAAGAACGAGTGGACTTCAAGAATTTATTTTTGAATTTTATTTTTTGTCGAATAATTATATCTTAAAATATTCATATTCACTTTTTCCATTTGGGTAACCACTTCCAATTTTCTCGAATTCTGTAATTACCAATCATAATTAGACAATAAATGTTCTGTTGCCAACTTTTATTTATAGTTGCAACTCATATTAAATGAATTTATAAATATAATTAATAGCATAGAGATTTTAAATTAATATTTCAATTGTATACAATTAGATCTTAGGTTGTGTTTGCACATGTTTTCTTAATTTATTTCTAAATAATTTTAAGTTATTCTGTTATATTACCTGCATCAGAACAAGCAAACGAATTTTCATGCAAGTTTATGATACCATAATTTCGCATGCGTTCTGATTCATATTCTAGATGAAGCTTTAAAAGTAATATATTTTATTTTCAGGATAAAAATCGTCTGCGAAAGATATTTTTAAAAGAAATTCATAATGTTATTGAATTTTATTATAATACCATCTTTAAAAGTGGAATCCAAGAATAATTAATATTATAATTGAGTGGCATATCAAATTTTGAATACATATAAAATTTTAGACACAATTTTAATGATGCATAAAATAAATTCAGAATTTTTATTGAATTAGCTTGCATACTTTGGAGTCTGTTTTCTTTTGGATTTTTTTTTGAGTCAGTGTTTTATTTAAAATAGAATGGCGGCATTTGTTATTGTCTTATTGGCGTTCTGAATTATTTATTTTAATTGTGTAAATTAACAGCATTCCTTAGATAAATTCCGTGAATCAAAAATATTGTTTTTATTCCATTTTTATTATAGTAAGAATGGCTTTTATGAACTAAAATTTTCTAGCATTTTCCTATAAGTCTTAAATGACTTTTTAACTCAAACTTAGTTACCCTTTGAGTTAATGAGACAGATTTACTGGAGTGGAACAAGTCTTAAGTTGCAATCCGAGCATTTTTAGAGGAGTTGGCAGCTTAGCGACAGTTAAATTGGTGCGTAGGTAAGTTATTGCTCTTCTGATGCTGAATCAACTTGTCACTGGAGTTTATGTTGTGGACTCCTCAGTACCTCATTCGTCTGTTCTATTCTAAGAGTCAGACTATTTTTTTCATTCACCGGAAAAAGTTCGGAAGAAAAAAATCCGTTTATGTCTGGTACAGAGAAAACTTTGCGTTGACTGAAACGGTGAATCTCCTTTGCAGAAAAAAACAAGGTAATGAAGGTGGAGTGAGAGAAAATATTATTATGTAAACGAATTATGAAACGGCTGAAGTATTTTGCGGCCAGAAGGGACCATTTGAAACAAAGTTTACTCTACTTTATATTTTGGCTAGACTTGTTTTTTTTTTAAGACTGCGGTGAATGACCGTCAGAATTATCTCTCTGCTTTCAGGATAAATCTTAACTCCTGCAATTCTTAGTCTTAAAACTATATGAAATTAAAATCTTAATGGATACGAAAATATCTTATAACTTATAATGGATACGAAAATATCTTAACAACATATTTATTTATATTTTAAATATTTAAATACCGATATATTGTAACAAATTAACATAAATCTCCTGTAAAACAAAAGAATTCATTCACAACATGAAATCAAAAGTTTAAACTTTATTGTAGAAATTCAACGAGAAAAACTAGATTATATTGATACATTTTTAATAATTAATATGAATATTATGTAATTTAAAACTCTTCTGCTACATTATGAACATCATTAAAAATTAAAGACCTTTATATTTATATTTATTTTAAAGCATTTATGCATAAGAGTTAGGTTTATTATTTTTAATATTAAAGTAACAGTATTTAAAATGATATGGGGCTGATCGAAGGGAAGATTTTATCTTGTTTCATCCGTTCTTTTTACTTAGAATAAAAGAACATATTAACTTATTTTTAAAATATTTAAATACCGATATATTGCCACAAATTTACACAAATGTCCTGTAAAGCAAAAGAATTCATTCATAACAGAAAATTTTAAAAACTTGTTTTATTTGTTCATTTTAGAAATTCAGGCGGGAAAAGCTAGATTATATTGACACATTGTTTGTAATTAATATGAATGTTCTGTAAATTAAACCTCTTCTTTTCATTATGAACACCATTAAATATTAAAGGCATTTATAGTTGTATTTATTTTAAAGCTTTTATGATTAAGAGTTAGATTCAATATTTTTTAATATTAAAGCAGCAGTATTCAGTATAATATGGTAATGACTGAAATGAAGATTTTATCTTTTAGGAGATTGAATCCTTTTTAGAATGAGGAATTAATTAATGTGCATTCGTATGAGTAGGAGTGATATATTAGTGCAAATTAATATAAACGTTCTTTTAATCAAATAAATTAAATTATGTGATGTATATTCTGTGAATCAAAGAAATTCATGTAACGAATGTTCTGGGAAACAAAGAAATTCATTTAATGAATGTTCTGGGAAACAAAGAAATTCATTTACATAATAAACGCTTTGTGAAGTAAAATTCCTTTAACGTATGTTCTATAAATCTAAGAAATTTCTTTATATAATTTACATGAAAAAGCTTTTTTTAATTATTTTAAAGCTTTATTTTTTATAATTTTTTATTAATAAAAATGAAATAGTATTCTGACATTTTGTTAAAAATTAATGAGAATGTTTTTTAAATTGGACATTTCTTATAATGACGAGGACTTTCTCTGTATGTGCCAAAAGAAAAGTATTTCATATTTCATATTTCTGTATAAATATATTCTAAAATATAAATATGACCGTCAATTATTGCACATTAAAAATATTGCATAAGAGTTTTAAAAATCACATCAAATACATTTTTTGAAATAATTCTGATTTTGGAACTCTTTAGTGGAGTATTAAAACAAATCTTTTGCTTTATCTCACAGAAATTTAGTTTACAACTTGTCAATCAATTTAAACGCAAACTATAATAATTTGAATATTTTCTGTAATTTTTGCTTATTTTTTATTTATGAATAATTACAGAATTAAATCAGGATATATTAATGAAGATATTTTTTAAAAGTTATTATTGAATCATATTTTCGAGGTTTAAAAATAACCTTTATGCATTTTTGAATAATTAGTATGCTCTGTTTGTAATTGCGGTTAAAGTAAGATTTTTGTGGTTAGCTGCGTGGGTTTAAAAAAATTCCTTTGATAATAAATATGTTTTTAAATCAATCTGACTAATATATTTATATGTATAAAAGGTATGTTCTTCTATAAAGGTATCTGATTCATCTAAACGTGCTTTGGATATCATTAAATTAGATATTTTTGCGAAAATACTTTTAGAATGTAAAAAAAGGCAATAGAATTCATAGATAAGTGTGTCAATTGATAAAAGTGTCAATAGATTGTCAAATCAATCAGTACTGTCTTTTTGAATGTGATGAATCTTATATTAAGTTTAGAACTTAATGTCTAAAATTTAATTAAACGCAGCTATTATAAAATAGATTAGATATAAAAGGAATTTTGAGTAATTTTAATTCGTCTATCGTTAAAGTGATATCATTCCGAAATCATATTATTACTTACGTACCATTTTGGGACAATGGCAAAATATTGGTTTAATTTATTTCTCTAAATGATTAATTATTTTTTTTAATTTTTATAATAAATCTACGTTTTACAAATCCCCAAACTGAGGTTCTACTACACGGAAACAACAGTCCCTTATTACTAATGAATATTCTCACAAAGAAAGAGAATATTATTTGGACACAGTCATTAATTACTTTTTGATCATTATAAATTTGACGAAAACATACAGTGTCTCACAAAAGTGATGGGACACTTGTGCTTTACAAAAGGGAACTGTAAAAAAATAAATTAAAAAAACATGTAAAAAATTTTTGTGGGTGTATTTCATACTTAAATTTAGTAGCAATTATTACATAACATACATTTTGTCAAAATATTAAAATATTAATTTGATAAAAATACAATTGTTTAGAACGGAGCAAAAAATAGCTCACATAAGTGATGGGACACCATTAGATATGCAACAAAAATCGTCTGAAATAAGCAATAAAAATATTTTTGGTGGTTTTATTTTTACACAAAAGCAATTGGCAATAACTTATAAAATCGTCTGCAGTATTTATCTCCAGTTTGTTTTGGAATTTGTGGTTTTTAGCTCTGTGCAGCCATGAATGCTAAACGAAAAGGAACTTCGCCTGAAATTCGAAAATTAGTTATTAATTTGCATATTGAACGTGGAAAATCTATTAGAAAAACTGCTGAAACAGTTAACTTGTACAGTAAAATCATTAAACGATATAAAAAAATCATATTATTCAGGATAAAAGAAGACCTGGCCGACCCTTAAAGCTATCCAATGGAATAAAGCGAATTATCGTTCGAAATATTAAAAAAAAATCCAAGAAAGAGTGCTTTTAAAGTTGCTGCTGATTTACAAGCATTATATGGAATAATTGTTAATCCTGAGACTATTAGAAAGGTAATTCGATCTGCTGGATATCACGGTAGAATAGCCAGAAAAAAATTCTTCGTAAGTGAAAAGAATAGAAAACTCAGACTAGCTTTCGCAAAATTCAACATAAATAAGAATTCTGATTACTGGAATAAAGTTATATTTGCTGATGAGAGTAAATTTAATATATTTGGTTCTGACGGTAGATTCTTCTTGTGGAGAAAACCCAGGGAAGAATTTCGCAAACAGAACTTGGTGCCAACAGTAAAACATGGTGGTGGAGGAGTTTTGGTATGGGGGTGTATATCGTCCTCTGGAGTTGGTAATCATGCTTATATTGACAGTATAATGGATCAGTACAAGTATATTGACATTTTAAAGCAAAATTTGAAATCTTCAGCACGAAAATTGAACCTTCATAACGATTTTAAATTCTACCAGGACAATGACCCCAAGCACACTGCTTTGAACGTTAGACTCTGGCTGCTGTATAACTGTCCCGAAATAATAAAAACACCACCACAATCTCCAGACTTAAATCTCATAGAGAATATTTGGCAAGAATTGGAATCAAGAATGCGCAAACACACCATTTCTTCAAAACAACAATTAAAATTGGTGCTTCAAGAAGAATGGGGTAAAATCACTCCAGAAATCACAAAAAAATTAGTCAAATCCATCCCAAGGAGATTAAATCATGTTTTAAAAGTAAAAGGAAATTCAACAAAATATTAAAATCTTTTAAAAAGTAAAATTTTTGGATAAATATTTGATGGAAAAGTAAGTGTCCCATCACCTATGTGAGCCATTTTTTGCTCAGTTCTAAACAATTGTATATTTATTAAATTAATATTTTGACAAAATGTATATTATGTAATAATTGTTACTAACTTTAAATATGAAACACACCCAAAAATTTTTTGTACATGTTTATTTATTTATTTTATTAGAGTTTCTTTTTGTAAAGCACAAGTGTCCCATCACTTTTGTGAGACACTGTATAATGTTTGACAAATACAAAATTTTTTACATATATACCTATGATAATTACATACATGCATTCAATGTATGTAAAGACTGATGTTAGTTCATAAGGTTTAATGGAACAAGAAGTGTAATATAAGATTATAATGCACTAAATACGCGGTGAAATATTAATTTATTAACTCTAATTTAATTGGAAGCGAAAGTTTAAACATGTTTCGAGATTTTACACATACTAAACTAAAAAGCTGCGGAATTTCGAGTTAAAAACCTATTAAAAGTTTGAAAAGGGAAATAATTAAGAAAACAAATGATGAAACTGTAAAATGTCAAAAAAGAATAAGGGAAAAGTATATTTCTCTTTGAAGAACATTTACATTAAACCTTAGAATAATTTTCTAATTATACCCAATATTAATTTGTGTTATTCTTATATAAAAAATATGGGCGCATTTTTATTGGTATTCATTAAAAAAAAGCAAATTGTGTGTTATTATCATACATTTTTATTAGTATATGATATTTAATTCTATTAATACATAGTTCATATAAAATATAGAATTATTAAAAAAAATTGTCATATGATGTAAGTATTATTAAAAAAATACTTAGGACACGTTTAGGAATATTTTTAGATAATTTTATTTTTTTGATATTCCGAACACATTTTGGCGAGTTTGATGCTTATGCAATAGAAAATCATGAGTATTTTGAATCAGTGTAATTGTCATGAAAGAATTCAATGGAAATTTGAGTAGTCAAGATAGCACAATAGAAAACAATATTAATCACAGCTGAATTCTTTGCTTGTTTGTTCCAAACGATATATATATTACTCATCAGTTGCATTTTATTTACTAAATTGTTATCATATTTGCTGATCTGTCATACAGTTTGCTATGAAATTTTCAGCGAGTTAGAAAAGTTAAGCTGTTGCAAAAGTTTTACGTTTTGTCAGTTGAATTAAAGTTTCTCTTGGTATAAAAGTTTTAACTTTTTAATGAATTTGCAGTAGTATATTGCATGAAAACTTTGCTATTCATTTTTTATAAACTTTATTTGTCTGTGTAATTTTATTACTATTACAGTATTATTTTCGTAAGAATAGTAAATATTAATTGCTAACGGATTTACTAAATTAAAAAAATTTATAATATATAATTAATAATAATATTATTATAATAAAATTTTAATATTTCCATTAACATTAATTAATGGAAACATTAATTAACAGCTATATTCAGAATCAACGTTTTGAAGAATAATTCATTCAGTCTGTTTAATTTTGAGTCTTAACTTATTTATAAATGTTTTAAGATATGAGTATAAATTTAAAAAAACGAAGTTTAAACTGATATTTACAGAGCATTACGATATGTAAAATTTTTGATTAATACTACCAAATTAAATGCCAAAAAATATAAATAACTAAATTTATGATTCGAATTTGCATGAATAATTATTTTATTTTTATGACTTTCTAATTCTTTCTAATATAATTTTGAAGTCGAAGGATTTAAAACGCAGGGCCTAATTTTTGAAAAAGTCGCCAAGAGCTGTCGGAAAGCCGCCAACGCTTGCAAACCAGTTTTTCACAAAGTTTGCTATGTTCGTATTCTCATGGTCGCTCATTGAAGAGGAGAAGCGCGAAGGCCTTCGTCACGTGACCAGGAATTCTCAGACAACTTTTGGTCCTCCGAAAAGTGCGCAGTATTCCCGAACTCGGCTCTAAATCAGGATCCCCCTTCTGAATGGAAAAGTTAGAAAAACCTTTCTGTCCCAATTTCTGTGTAATTGTGATTTGTTTATTCTTCTGAAAATTATTCTTTTATGGACGGAGAATATGAGAAATGGCTGGCAATTAAAAATAATATTATTTAGATACAAGAATTGTCAATTTTTTGGTGAGTGTATCTCAATTAGTTTGCTTTATTTATATTTTTAGTTTTATGGGAAAAAAATCCATTTATTTTTTTGTACATAAATGCATATTTTATAAAATGCAGTACCGTAATTTTTTCTGAATTTTAATATTTTTATTCAAATTAAAAATTATATTTAATAATTTCTTTTATATAATTATATTATTGTATAAATTTTTATTAATTTTAAAACCATAAAAGTATTTTTTTCTCGTAATTAAAGTTACTAAAATAGTTTTAATAATGTATTTGATTTTTCAATGAAACAAGAAAAAGTGATTTTCATTTAATTCGTATGTGCCCTGATAAGTTCTCTGTTCATGAAACATTCGTTCTTTTTTGTATATTTAAGTTATAAAGAAAATTACTTTCATTGAGATATTTTACTTTTTACGATTTGTATTTCTTTTTATTTTTGAAATAATTTATATTATGCACTGTTCTGTATTCTTATATTTGTAATCTGACAAAATTACAATTTTTAGCAAAAGCTGTTGAAGATAAACTTATAAATCGGTAGAAATCTTTAAAAAATTAGATATTAATAATCTTTTATATACGAAAATAACTTCAGTATAAATATTTAATACTAGGATAAATTAAAATGCATGATTTTTCCATAGTATGCGCATTTCATAAAACAATAAATGAAAACATCATCGTAAACTGAACTTTATGTATTAGTTACTGAAAGTTTCATTTTCTTTTCTTCTATCAATAAAATCATTCATATTTCTATTTTTTTTCTTCAAATTCCTTGGAATTCATATTCGTTAACAATATGTTCCAAGTAAGCAATCAATTGTTGCTACGAATATGAATTCCAATAAATATATAAAGAAAAATTCTAAGAAAAAATATTCCAAAAACGAAATTTTTTTTCTGATTTTGGAATATTTTTTGTGGGGGAAAAAAGAATCCATTGGAAATATTTATTTTACTATATTTTTTTCAGTTCTTATAAGAATGTTTTAAAATTTTCATACATGAAGAATTCGAACCTTTTATTCTAATTTCCAGAGATAAAATGGGATTTTTAATCTCTCAAAAGTAAAACGGATCAAGAGTTAAATTTCTTTGGAACAATTGATCAAAATAACCTTTAAGATAATTTTCGTTTTAAAATTTAAAAAAATAATGAAATTTCAACTTTGTATTAAGTTTTCTTTTATTGCCATTTCTCTAAGATATAATAGCATTTTTTTTTGTTCATAAGCTCACTTTTAGTTAGTTTATAATTTCCTCATTTTTCTCAAAATTGGCCTTTGGGAAATGTCATGAGAATTATTATATGTGAAAAGAATTTTTTTGAACCTTTCCAGATATTCGGACAACCTGGGTTTTGGAGTTTTGTAAGATTGCACTCTAAAAACTTTTAAATTTTTAAACTAAGAATAAAAAACGATGAAATATTTATTTTGCATTACGAAACATTATTAAAAATTTAAAATAAATTAATAAAGTAACCTCAATCATACAAAAAGAAAACAGAAAGTTTCTGTTAAATTCAGATTTATCTCTAATTTTTTATGATAATTGTGACTTTTCCAAATCCAATTCTGATGAAAAATTAATTTTTCTTTCTACGCTGAGATTGTGTATATCTACGAAGATTTCTAAATTTCTAAAATGATTAAATTGTGTATATTTTCGTTCTTAATATTTCTAAAGAGTTTGTACTTAAATATTAAGTTAATTAATTCTAATATTTAATAATTTTTTATGACATCAGTTAATGTATTATTTGATAATTCCATTTACATAATTCAAACAAAATATTTTGCTGTATTTCAGTAATGTCGAAGTCTTTTATTAATGAAAATGTGAAGCAAATGATCCGTTAGCCTTGTTTCAATTTCATTAACACCGAATATGAAAAATTATATACGAATTTGTTTTATTCGAAAGATGCTTTTAATTTTGAGTTCTGATTAAGATTCTGAATGCGGTTTTAGTCAGATTTGTTGTTCATCATGAAAAATAAACTTAAAGATTAACTCTGTTTTGAATTAATATTTTAAATTTCTTATATTTTCATTAAATTAATAAAAATATTTGAAGAATCTGTACTTATGGCAAGATTTATAAGTTTTCCGCCAAAAGTGTTTTATTTCTAAAGAATATTCACTTCTACTGTAACATTACAAATCAACTGTTTATTCTTTTCTTTAGAAAAAAACATTTTTTTATTTTAAAAACATTTAAATTCTTAGAGAAACAAAATATCACTTCTTATATTAAACCGATGCGATCTTGGAAAACGGAAATTAGATTTATTTTAACCTATCTAATAGAATTTCAGCAAAACAGAATCTAGTTCAAATAAATGATTTTAATTAAATAAAAGAAAATTGTGACCCTTAAAATAGTTCGCTATTGCTAATGTTCGCAATAAAGAGGCAACAAATTTGAATAATGCAGTACTGCTATCGTTAATTTTATATTATTATTAATACATTTTGTAAAATTAATAGTAGATAATTTATTTTAATTCTTAATTTCCAGGATTCTAATGTTATCTCTTCCTGCCATCCTATTTATAAGAATGAAATAAATTTTATTTGTAAAATAATGAATTATTTTGTAATTCACCCCTGCTTTATTCTTGAATTTGTAGTTGTCCCCTTAAGATTTAGAAATCGGCAATGAACGAAGACATTTTTTATGCACTTTTGTAAATTCTTTTCTGTGATGTACATTTTTTCAATTAATAAGTGATCAGTTTTCATCATGTTGTGAACTCTTTATATATAACTTACATGAATTGTAAAAATTGAGGAATTCAATTTAATTTAAGGCTAATGATGAAATTTCTTCATGATGAAGTGCTTTTCAGTTTATTCTCAAGTGTTATTAAAAAATATTAATTATTATTTTCAAACAAATCAAGAACGTTTTTTAAATAAATTGTTTCATTTGAAATTTTTATCTATATTCTAATATTAAATTGGAATCAAATCTAAATTTTAAGTTTCAAACAAATAGATTATAAGCAAAGTTAAGTGAAAAAAATTAGTGCTTAAAATTAATCTGTTAAAATAGTGCTTAAAATTAATTTAATACACCTGAGACTTTCTTTTCTGACTTTTTGCATTTTCATGGACACGACAACAACAATTTAACTTTTAAAATAATTCTCAAAATTATTCTAATTAATAGTGCTTGAAAATTTACCTAATTATTTTATACTGATAATCAATGAAAATACTTTTTTAAGGCATTTAAAAATATAAAAATTAAATTGCCTTCTTGTTATCTGGAGCATGCATTTGCAAAGTGTATTAAATTTTATTTTAATCTTATCATTTAATTTCGAATATATCGTGTATTATGTAATACTTTGTGAATAAAAAATTTTTCGGGAGAAATTTTAAATCGGTGTTAAATAAGATAAAATTCTTTAAATTATGACTGAAGACGAATTATTTTTTTTTATTTCATGATGACTGCGAAGAATTTCACGTAGTCTATAGCTATTAGCTCAAATGTTATAATTAAATGATAATTTTATTTATATTTAAATATTTACCATTTATAATTAAATATTTAGTCTCTTTCTCTTCATATTTTGTTCTAATTCATATTTGTATTGATTTTTTTTCTGTGATGCCCATTATCATTTAAAATCTAAAAATAAGCAAAAATAATGTTTGGACTATTAATATCCTTGTAAAAAATCATTACATTTACATTATTTTTTACATTATTACAATCATTACATTATTTTTTATTCTCTATTATTTACGAATTTTTGATGCATGGCATTATATTCATATGATATCTGAGTATATTCCATTGTATCAGAAAATGGCTATACTTATGTGATAGATACCACACAGTTTAAGACAGTTTTTTCGGGAGAAATTTTAAATCGGTGTTATTATCGGTTAAAATTAATTATGCCAAGTTTAGTTGCTCAGTTTGTGAGCTTTTATAAACAAAAATGAATTTAGAAAAAAAAAATGCCCAAGCACAATTGATTTGATTCTCATTATTTTATTAGAAGAGTGAATTTTTTTCTGGATAAGGAGAGCAGTAATTTTATTTTTAAAGTATATCTACTATATAAAGGAGTAAGTTGCTTTAGGTTATATGTTTGCATGAAAGAAATATATAACATGTAAATTTGTAAATTGAACGATGCAGATGTAAATTTCATGGTCTTTAAATTATGAATCTGAGAAGTGTAAATCGTCATTCACTTTTTCCG
>JAPMOR010084905.1:338919-385445 GCA_026543865.1 Argiope aurantia
AGAATGGAATTTCAGAAAAGGAAAATTGTATACCAAGTAAGCCATCAAAAAGAAACTTTTAGTGATCTTTGAGTTTCTTTTTACCAAATTTCTGAAAATTATGTTTATATTGATACTAAAATATGAAACCGAGTCCAATCATAATCAGAATTCTCCTTTTCGAATCTTTTTAATCTTTAGTTTTCACATTCAGTTCTTTATTTTAAAAGGGGTAAAAAATTTTTGTATTGTAATAAAATTTTATAATTATTATAAAATAATAATATTATCGATATTCATATTTTTGAAAAATTTTATATGTATTTGTTTACAAGTATTTAATTTTGAAAATTAAAAAAAATATTTCTTTATAATTTTAGGACCAAACCTCATTGAAATATTTCAAGACTTCCTGTATCGACCTGATTTGACTGCAACACACAAAATTGATTCCTGTGGATGATTTTATAATAGAATTTTTTGGGAACACCAAGACATGATTGAAGCTGACCTTTACTTACGTTCTTGGAAATATTTTGCCCTTGAACAATTCAGAGAGTAAATATATGTTTATTTATAATAAAGCATTCGTCGGAATGATGTTTCAATAATATTAACAAAAATTCATAAATTTCTCGTTAGCACTGGATTTCAATCATTTTATATTTTTTTTCTATTGAAAAGTTCTACAGATTAGCAGAGAGATATGACATGTTTACTGTGACATAAAAATTAAAATTTATTTTGAAAAGTAATCTTCTTGTTTACTATTTCAACTTTTTAATGCATATTTTCTTTTATAAAGCTTGAAAAGAAAAAAAAGTCTCTATCGTTAGGCAAGAAAAAAATAAAAATACAATTAATTATTTTACTAATTATTTGATCTTCCATTGGTATTTCGAAGGACGTTTCTTTTCCACTTGTACATGTGGAAGTTAGAAAGCAAACATTAAAATTCTGATAAATAATCTGCGAAAGCATTTTATAATAGTCCATCTAAGATGATTTAACTAATTGAATAAAGACATTAAACTTTTGTTTCAATTGTTTTCTAGCTGGAATAAAAAATTTTTAAAAAATCGGAAACTCAAATAATAAGATTATTTTAAACCATTTGATTTTTATAGAAAAAGAATTTCGTAAATTTAATGGTTTAAGCGTAATTATTTTCTACAAAATCGTTTTTATACGTTTTAATTTAAAAATTAAAATATATATCATGAATTGGTGATCAAATTAATATAAATTACCTTTTTAATATAATTTCTTATAAATTTCTTCTAGTTTTTTTTAAATGAATTGAGCAGTGTATGTCTGTTGTATTTACGAGTTTTAGCAAACGAAGTTTATTTATGCGATTTTTAGCGAAAATAAATCTCCGAATAAAGTCGGGGGCAATATTCACAATTTGATTTTAAAATCTTTTGGCTTCTTTGTGTTGCTTTATTGATTGAGCAAAAAGCCTTAAAATCGTCTGTTTCTTTTCTTTTCTTTCTTCTTTTTTTTAACTTTGAAAGATAAACAATGAAATCTACTTTTTTATATGAAAAATAAATACATTTATATGATATTTTTCCTGTGGATGGTGTAAGGTAGTTTTATGTCTTGTTTAATTTATTTATTGAAATTCTTGTTAACGTAAGTTCATTTAGTTGGCTTTTAATAAAAATAAAGCTTTAAATGAAGTCGGATTAGAATTAATCCAGGTAGGTCATAAGTTAAAAAATTTTTTGGTTCCTTGCTCTGTTTTATGTTTAGAAAAAAATAAACATTGAAATATTTTCGTTTCTTTTTTCTGGTTGATACACAAATATATGTAATTCATTTTATTTGTTTTTATTAAATAATTTTATAATAGAGTTATAAAATATTTTAAATTAAGATGAATCTTTTTGTTGAAAACTTTGTAAAGCCTTAGTTTATTTCACATTTTTTAGTTTAAGTAAATTTTTAAATAAAGCATTCCCTACGAAAAAATAGAAACTAATTATGTAGGTCTTAAATTAATTTTTTTTGGTTTTATTTATAAATATTGAAATCGTCTGGTTTCTTTTTTCGCGTTGAAAGATAAATATGTCTGATATTTTGTTCTATTAATGGTATAGGATAGTTTAAGTCGAGACATCATTTTGTTGAAAATTTAACAATGACCCAGATTTGAAGATGAATCCATTATCTCTATTTTTTTTGACTCCGAAGAACGATAGAAAATAAACAGATTTCTCAAAAGTGGCAGTTATTGCCTAAAAGAAATACTGTGCGATTTTCTTGTGCATAAATTAACTTTGAAACTACACGTGGTTGAACTGGCCTTGCTGCAGCCACGTGGCGTACAAAGATTGCAATGAAACTGCGCAATACGATCGCTGTTATGTAGAAATTTAAGTGATGATCATTCTGGTGATCCACTGCAGCGCGATAAGTTACAGAATCTCTTTTTGTCAAGATAAACTCACTTGCCTTTTATATTTATAAAAGATTTCTATATTCTAATTTAGAAAGAAAATTCTATTGTAATACATTTCGGAATATGAAATTTTTAATTAGCATTTAGAATTCTCAGAATAATTAGCATTCCTTCTCATTCAATTGAAATATTTTGTTGAATGTTCTTTCCACAAGGGCTTTAATGAATTTTTAAAATTTTGTACCACATAACTATGAAGCAAGAATTTATACATGCCAGCATAAAAATATATTTTAAATTAAAACTTAAGGTAACCTTAAAGGAGTGCTTATAATCTAAGAGTAAAACATTTTGCTCAGATATTATTCAATTTTATCCTTAAATGAAATTTTCATATCCTAAAAAAGTATAAATATATTCTATATTGTAGTAAACATGTGATAGCGATATATTGTAGCAAATATTTTGCTTTTTAACTGATGAGGTTTAATGCTACGTTTATTCTTGTTTTGTTGTAATCAATTTCGATATGTCTGATAGTTGTATATGTCGCTAACTCTTGTAGTAGGTAGTAATATACAGCTAAAATTTTTGGAAAAATCAGCCATTCGTTTCAATATGAAAAATAGAACTCTTACTAGTATATAGTCTATGTGGATGGATTGGATTGGACTGTGGGATTTAAAGGCGCAAGAGCCATAGCTGCTATATTGCGTCAGACATACAGTTAGAATAGAAAAAGCGTGTCTTTTTGTAAAAATCTGTAAAATTAGAAGCTGATTAAAAAATTATTTAGCGATATCTCTTAAAATTAGAAACGAGATTAGAAAATGGCAACAAGATGAAACATTAAATAAGATGATATAAACCAATGGCTTTTAAAAATTTAAAAAGTTTTTTGTGGGGACGTTCCCCCTCAAGCATTTGCATGTTCACTGTTGAAACATTAAAAAATCGTAAATGATGATGATTAAAATCAGGGCATTCAATTAAAAGGTGAAGAACCGTTAAAATCGTTTGGTATCTGGAGCAAAAAGGAGCTCGATCGCCTAATAAAAGATGTTTGTGTGTTAAACGAGTGTGACGAATGCTGAGTCTAGTCTATAGCCTATGTGGTCATTGCCTGAAGTGTCTGAAACGATTATATGTGTATATGAATCTTTATATTAAACATTGAAACAAAATGTTAAAAGGACGCTATTGTGCTTTCATTTATTGGATTTTCATTCATTTTCATAATATTTATCTTTAGAATTTTCTTAGAATTTATACAGTTCCATATTATATAGCACATGCTGCTGATATTCTTATATATTTTTACTATGCTTATACTTCATGATTACTTTACACTTAAATAAGTGTAGTAGAAAAATAACTTCTATTTTTCTGAAACAGAACATCTTCATTCGTTTAATAGTTTTAAATACATAGTATGCCAGAAAATTCCAACCTTCTCTTTAGAACATTCTCAAATTGTAAGTTGAATGTTTTAAATTTTTATTTATATTATCTTGGTCTTCTTTGTCTTCAAGTCCATGTTATTATGAATCTTGCACATTTCTTTGAGATAATTTTTAGTTATTTTCGATGTGTGTAGTACTCTAGGAAATTTCAAGTTGCATGACCAAACACTTTTATAATTGATACTTCTTTAATTTTATTTATATTATCTTGGAATCCTCCATCTGCAAATGCATACAATTATGAACATTGCTTTTGTCTCTGAGAAAATTTTAAGATGTGCGCTGAACACTAGAAAATTTTAACTTTCTAACCAAACAATCACCAATTCTGTGATGAATCTTTTATAAAAAAATATTATATTATGTTCGATTTCTTCTTCTACATATACATATGAATGCTTGTGTGCAGATATATTTAATTTTACTCTGAAAACATAACTTTTTGTTATATTTATTGTTTGTAGAAAATGTTTTATATTTCTGATTTATCATTTATGTCTAAAATAAATGCCTATTCTAATTTTAACTAAAAAATAAAGTTCAATAACCATATCCCATCAAATCTCATCCATTTTAAGATTATGAAATTTAATTCTTTTCAATTTTTACATTGTGAGACTCTTGGCTATCTAATTATTTATCGAAAATGGTGTTAGAAGAATAGTTTTCTTCTCAATCTTTTTGAATTTCTATTCAAATTACAAAGAACTTCGAAACTCTTCTAAAAATAAATGTACCATTTCATTAATGGCATCATTAATTGCATTCTTTTGCGCAAATTTATGAAAGGAGTTGGAACTATTGGTGAGCCATCATTCTGAATCATCAGTCTTCGAATTTAGATCAATAATCATCAGTCTTCGAATGCACTTTGTGTGTTAGACGGATGAAATATTTCAGACATGAGCTAATTCTAATTCTGAAGCGAGACGTCTTTGTAAACCGCCTTGTTGCCAAAAGTGGAAGAACAAAAACGCCAAGTCACGTGTTCAAAACCACACCTGCAGGAAGTTAGCTCGTTTCTCAGGATTTCTGAAAATGAGAGCCATTTTTTTTTTCTGTTCATCTTGAGCTGCTTCCCACCCAAGGACAAAATCATGTTGAAAAAAAATTGTTTGATGAGAAACAACAACCGAACGTAGACTCTATAATAAATCGCTACTTTTTTTTATTCTTTTATATTTATATCTTTACATGTTGTCTGGAGTGTACATACAAAGATCACAAAATAATCAGTGTTGAATGTCTTGCATGGGTCTTGTTTTTAAATTCCAACTCGGGCAAAGCTTACCCTTTTATGACTCAATCCAAACTGATACAGCAGTATATGCAATTCAACATGGGTAACTGACATCCTGAGATATGCATTATTTTTTGCTTTTTCCTTTTAAATAATTTAAAGAAGTGAAATGCATACAATGGAATTGGTTAGCTAGTTTTATTATCTGCCCCCCGCCATTTCACCATGTACTGCGCAGTATTTTGAAGTTCATTGCGTTGATCTCATTGCCATTTTGGCTAAATTATAGCCAAAAGGCATCAATGATCAAAGAACACTTTAAAAGTGACTATATTGCTTAAAAAAAATTATACCAAAATATATTTTCGTAATTAGGAAAATTTAAATTCTGTTTAAAAAAATAATCATTATTAGGGCAATCTATATAAAATTATTTAATTATTTTATCCATATGATGTATTTGAAGATACAGAACGAAACCAAAATTATTGATAAATTTTTATAAATGAATGCCATAAATATTTATGAATTAATGTGATTATATTTATGCCAATCCAATGAGTATTAAAATGTTATATAAAATACATGCATTTAGCTTTTGCTATAATTTATTATTTCATCAAAACAAATAAAATTTGCTTAGTTGAATATTACTTTTCTTTTACTGTTTTGCATAAGTAATAATGTTAATTATAAGTAAGTTAGTTTAAAATAAGTAAATGTAGTTAAAATTAATATAGTTGAAAAGTAAGCAAGTATAGTTTTAATAGTGTATTATATTTTTGTATTTAATAATTATCTAGAATATTTTAGAAAAAATAATTTTTTTTTGTCAAGTCACAGTTAAAATTAATCATCTACATAATTGAGTGAGAGACAGAAGCTGCCTTGCTAATCGTATTTACAAAAATACACAGATTTTTAAGATTGTTCTACATTATTTAGAATAAAGGAGACATTTTTTTCTTTCCTTAGTTATTTTAATTGGTATTTTTGTTGGGCGATAGATATTGAAATCCCCGAATTGGGACTCTGATAGGGCACCAAATTATTTTGTCTGGGCGCTTATATTTTTTAAATATAACTCTGGTAGATCCGAAGCATTTGGGAACTTAAATCTGCTGAATCCTACCTTTTAGTATTTTATAGTAATTTTCATTGACAAAAAGAAGTTAAAAATCAAACCAGACGTAGCATTTATTTTTAGTTTCCTTCCTATTTTCAAAGTATAAAATAAAATTGTTCAAGACATTTTCAAGTCCGAGGCTTTTTCCCTCATTTATAGGTACCTCAGTGGTAATTTCTTCATGAAATTTCGAAAAAATGTGCGAATTAGAGCAGGTAAAAATGACTTAAAATTGCTAAATGACTGCAAGCATTAATTTTAATGTCATTTTATGAGAATATTTGTATAATATTAAAATGAAGAAAGATACTTCTGTCTGGCGTTTTAATCCAAAGGTCGCATATGAAGTGGAAAAATAATCGAATTCTCAAAGCTGGAACATATATTGTTTTCGACGCAATCCAGTCGACATTCGGATAATTTCGGTTTCTTTTGGGCTCATTTATTCCTATATGTCTTAATAATTCATTATGTGTGTAAAACTTTACAGTGGTGTAAAGAAAGCCTGATGTAACTTTTCATAATGAAATGTATTCTAATTTTGGTGTATTTTAATTTTCTAAAAAAAAAGTTTTTTTTTTTCTCTCTGTCTGTATTTTCTGATGTTTTTTTTTATTACAATCTATAAACTGAAATATAAATGAAAAGCATTATTTTTGAAGAAAATATACCCAAACTATTAATCCAATAGTGCTCGTTGGAGTTGAATTCTAGGCGCTTTTGAAAAATTTCCTGATTCACCGAGGACGCCTCTGAAAAATCTGGTCCAAAGTGATCTGGATTCTCTATGGGCAGTTAGGGAAATCTCTGGATTCCCCAAAGGCACTATGTTGAAATTTTATAATCATCAACGACGCTTTGGGAAATATCTGGATTTGTTTAGGACACTTAGGAAATTTCTGGATTTGTTTACGGCAATTAGAGAAATGGATTCACTTAGGACACTTAGGGAAATCTTTGAACTTACCAAAGTCACTTTGATTAAAATTTTGTAATCCTCATTGGCACCTTGTTTAATTTTATCAAGAGTATATTAGAAAAATTCTGGATTTATTTAGGGCATCTCAGAAAAATTCACTAAAAGCGCGGTGGATAAAAATGCTAGTTTCACCAAAGACGCTTTTAAAATTTTTAGATTCGCCTAAGAGGCTTTAGAAAATTCTGGATTCAGAAAGACTCCAAAAATTTGAAAAACGTGTGAATTGTTATCATAACGGAGTAAAATATTTTCTGGTATCATTTCCCTCCCCCCGACATTATGTTTTAGGGATACTCTGACTTTGCAAGTAATTTGCTGATTAAAAATTTCAACTACAATTTTCATCACTTATGATCGTCAAATTCAGTCGCTTTTCACTCTTTGCCTCTATAGGAACCGAAATACTGTCCTTACTTGTCCTTCTAAAATTCTCATTGAAAGTATTTTTAATGTATATAATTGAAATATGAACGTAGATAAAATAATTTCCTATTAAAATTGAGTAAATGTTTACAGCGAGAGCTCAAGTAATTTGGGATAAATTCATAGTAAAAACATTTTCCACGTCGATTTCAAGAAACCCTGCCGTTTATAACTTAATTTACTTTTATAACGAATCCAGAAGTTCCTTCAATCTAAAATGCTCTAAAAATGGCTTATTTCTATTTCTGTTTATTTGTTTTATTTTTAACTGGTTTTTATTAATTTTTTTCTACGATAAAATGTATTTTGTTTTTACACCGTTTTTTAGAAAATGGCCAATAACTCATTTTTTTTCAAGGATTAAAGGATTATTTAAAGATATATTTCTTACGCATTCTGGATTTAAGTGGAAACTTGTAATAATATCTTACTTATTCATTCTGTGCTAATTTCTAAAAAAATGTAATAATTTTTGCTTACTCATTCTGGATTTAATTTTTAAAATGTAATAATTTCTTCACTACTCTTACTGAGTTAATTAAAAAAAGATTAATAATAGTTTACATATTTTGAATTTAATTCCAAAAGCCTAACATTCTCTATGAAAACCTTTCTTTTCAAACTTACGAAAACTTACCGTTTTTGGACTTAATACTCTCTTACTTACTCATTCCAGATTAATTGACAAAATGTAATAATTATTGAATTACTCATTCTAGTTTTAACTGAAAGAAAAAAACGTAGAAATATTTGATTTTGCTATTCTAATTTTAAATTTAAAAAAAACTGTAACTTTCTGATTTTTGATAGATCGAGATATGCACATTAAAACATGCAAATTCCAAATTTTTCCCCATTCTTATAATACAAATTATTTTTTATTATCTTCAATTTTTTGTCGGACCACTATCAGTTTCGTGAGCAAAGTTTTTCATTCAGTTCCATTCATTTTGTATGTTGGACAGATTCACTATAAAATCCATTCTAACTTAATCATTCTTTTATTCGTGTGGAATGGAAGATTAATCAGTGTGAATGTTAGTACTAATGTAGCCTGTGTCATTTGACTGTAATTAGTTCTAAACTGCTTATTTCGTTTAAATCTATCTATCTATAT
This sequence comes from Argiope aurantia, assembly GCA_026543865.1. Classification (NCBI taxonomy): domain Eukaryota; kingdom Metazoa; phylum Arthropoda; class Arachnida; order Araneae; family Araneidae; genus Argiope; species Argiope aurantia. The sequence goes on from JAPMOR010084905.1 coordinate 347,654, forward strand.
AATATAACGTCATTTCTATAAGAAAATAATATGAACATCTTATTCATGTATATTTATGAGTATGACTACATTAATTTATAGAAGTTTTAATATTTAAAACAGTAAAATATTCTTTTAAATATACCTAACGACATATTATCTTATTTCTGATGGAAGTTGCTTGGTAAAACCTGAAAACGGAAATTTTTTTCTTGAGAATAACAAACTACTTTTCTCAGATATGCAAGAGATAATTAGAGATAGAATTGCTTATTGAGAACCTTGTCCCCGGAATTAATTATGGTGATCTGAAGATTCATAAAAGGATCCAATATGTGAAATTAAAATGTCTCTTGACCATTTATGATTTTGCATAAAATTTTATAAAATTTATCGAATTATACAGAAAAATATTCTCTATATTAAATATAATTCAAAATCGTATGCCTTACATTCACACCAAGATCACATATGCGTGCTATGGTAATTTGTTATTCTTATAAATCACCCCATTCGCTTTTACAAAATAACTGGATTAGAAAAAAAAAGATCCAGATTAATACAGGATTGATTATTGAAAATATACTGTAGATTCGAAAAATATCACGTATAAAAGGGACGAGGAATCGAATGTTGAAGTTAATATTTTTAATGAATCTATTATTTTTAACCGTTTTAGAGGCAGAAATGTAACCAAATCATATTATGAAAGTCGATTGATATATTTAATTTTTAAATGCACTAATGGTTAAATGCTTGTACAAATGTTTCATATTCACAGAGGTCAATTAACGCCGGTGTGTCCATAGCACAGGCCACCCCGCTATTTAATTTCTTAAAATAACACTATTAATAAGAAAATTACTGTGATATCTTTCATCAGGTTTTTCGGATGCGATCAAAGGCAACAGTCACTATTCAGAACGAGGGTTGACATAATTGCGGAGCGATCCACATTACTGTGAAGTGGTAAACAAGTACGCACCCCTCCTACGCAGCCACTCCGTCTAAGGCAAAACGTTCTCAAGGCGCACGGCTGTCTGCTATTTTGAGTGATGCTTATTAATTAGCTTGCCAGAGGGCTCTCTCTTCAAATGAATTATATCCAAAGATTTCTTAGTTTACCTGATTGATAGAGTTAACGCATCCAATGTTGACCCTCCAGTGTATCGCGTAGCCATTTGGCTACATGTTTTTATTTCCATTTATAAGCTTTGCATGACTGTTCCAGTAGGCAAACAATGGGAGTTTGGCAAATCTCTTTTTAAATGCTCTTCGATGCACCTTTCTAGAAGAGACTGATATATGGCATTACCGATACTAGAATTAGATTTAAACTGGAAGCTTGGAAAAATACAAAAATGGCTGTTGTATGAATTGTTCTATATATATATTGCATTCTAAAAAATATATTGATAAAAAGGGACTTCCATTTTATTGCTGAATTATTATAATGTGATTTGTGTCGCGCGGTCATTGTTTAAATCATAATGTAGCCATTTGGCATATTTAAATTTTTTTTAATTGCACAAAAAATATTTAAATTTTTTTCCAGTTAATATTTTAAAATTATATGCAGGTATTCAACACATACATTTTTTTTACAAAATAAATAAATAAAAAGTCACGCATTTTAGGGTTAAGGTAAAGAAATATCAGATTCTGGTCATAGAATTAATTTACTTTAAATTGGAGTTTCAATTTATCTTATGATAAGTATACAGTTATTGTCAAAAAATTCGTATTTGAAATTTTCACGAATCTCTACTCCTCTGACCTCGCTGAGTTCAAAAAACACATTTTTGGAATTAATATTTGTCTTTATGTGAAAATGATGGCGCGAAAACGCTTTAAGGTAAAAGGACGAAATTCTGTATATGGTATTGACACCAAATAGGTTTTTTTCGATTAAATTTTGAACGAAATCCTTTCAGAGGTTATCTGTCCATCTGATTGTTTTGTAGTTAACTCGATTACTATAAAACGAAGATAGCTAGAGGAATAAAATATGAAACAGATTTAAAATCTGAAGTGACGAAATCCATTCGGAGGATGTTTGTCTGTCTGACTGTTTTTTAGTCAACACGATAACTACAAAACGAAGAAAGTTAAAAGAATAAAATGTGAAACACAGCTTTAAAATATGAAATGTAGATTCTTATCAAATTTAAAACCAAATCCGTGTAGGGGTTGGTTGACCGTCAGTCCAGTCTGTACTTACATCAGCCTGTAAATGCGATAACTCAAAAATGCAATGACTTAAATATATGAAATTCATCAAATGATTTTTGTGGCAACAATGTTAATGATGCGTCGAATTTTGGATTCAATGGATTCAATCGGAATAAAGGTGTCCAAAATACACATTCAGTTTTATGGTACTTGCGTATTATGGTATATGGTATGCGCACTCTTCCATAATTAATATTCCAGATGGCATGCGATTAATTATACACAAGTACATATATTAGAAATTATATCACTTCCGCTAGTTCTCGCGCACGGTCCTATTTTATGTACTAAAATATTTTGGGATACTATATAGGATTTGAAAAGTCTTTCCCGCCATTAGAAAAATATGAGAAAGAAGCGATGTAAAAAGAAAAAATCCATGATAAGAAAAAGAACATTTTTTAAATGTCTTTAAAAAAGATTTAACGATTTCGCTACGTTTTAAAATAGCATTTTTAAAAGCCTTTACTTCTTAAATATTCTTAAATTTGACATCGGATATCTCTACTAATAATGAAGAAAAATTAGTTTCTATTGGCGCCCTACAACTCTAACAGTTTGACATATGTTAGAGCTATCAAATTTGACAAAAATATAATTTTGGTGAAAGTGCATTTCTAGGGGATTGTTTTGAAATTTTAATTGTATTTAATTAAAAATGTGCCATTTCCCGGAGAAACGCTCGAAAATAGCATTTCAAGAAATCCTATTTATTTTCGATATTTTAAAATTTAAAAAATGCACTATTCTGCTATTTGTTCAAATTTTTCGGGAAATGGGGCAATTTATATATTTTTTGTAACTGATTTCTATGTTGTAAGAGAATTCAGTTGTTTCTGTTGTTTTGGCAAATATTTAATCGCGCGATTTTCTCTCACTTTTGAAAAAATGCTTTTGATTTTTATTTTTTAACTTTATTGTTCCGATGAAAATTTAGAATTTGGAATTACATTGCTGTAAACGACAATATAGTATTTCAAATAGATTACACAGACATTTTTCATTGCCATTATGGTGACTTGAGCTATTTGGAATGATTGCCAATCTGCGTTGAGATAATTGTAGATCCATCAAACTGGAATATTCCTAAATGCTCACTCCGTAATCATCGTTAGACGAAAAGTGTAACGCTAAACGAGCTATATTGCGAATGCATACAAGAACGCTGAGAACACTTGCACCAATTCATTTCCATTCAGTCATGTACCCTAAAAATATTATCATATAGTTCTTTTCTCAAATTATCGACTAGCCGAATTGCGAATTGTGCATCTAATCGACCAACTGGAAGAGTTCCTTAATATATATTCCATTATCCTCATTGGAGGCTGAAGTTTACACAAAACGAACGATATTGCGAACGTATACAAGAAATAGAGTATATTTAAGTCACTTTATTTCAATTCAATCATTGAACCTTAAAAATGTTATCATATAACTCTTTTCTCTAACTAGTGCGAGTCTGCATTGAAATAATTGTTGATCCTTATTAAATTTTGTACCTAATCGGTCAACTGGTTCAAGTCCCTTAATGCGTACTCCATTATCATTACTGAGCGACGAAGTTTAACACAAAACGAGGTACAATTCAAATGTATACTAAAACTCCGATGGCAGAGCACCCACGTCAGTCTATTTTCATTTCAATCACTGAACCCTAAAATGATACAGGCGTGTGTTTCTTTTCTGGAAATATCGGGTACAAAGTAGCGCGCTTTTTTGTAATCTGTTCTACGTGCTCAGCATTCGGTCGAAACACCTGCGTTGAAGGTAAGAGTTGTTCTAAAAGAAAGGAGCAACGCACTGACTACTTCTGCGCTTATTTATGTACACGGATGTGAGTTAAAAGGTAAGGACAGCCAGCTTGGTGTCCGTTCTAGGTGGGGAGCGAAATTAGACGTCGCTTTCTTTTTGCAGCTGCCCTGTTACGCGATACGGGTCTCTAATTTCAGAGAGAGAGAGGCCTTGAGTCTTGTTTACAAACACCTCCGACATTTCCCAAAGGCCGTTTCGAGCTCGAGCGAAAGAAATGGAAAGCAGCTAGCGCGCGCTCGAGCTCAAGATGAATGTGTAATCTCTTCCTTCACCATCCTGGCCGAAAATGTTACAGCGTAACACATTTACTGTTACGTGATTAGGATATCCAGTGGGTAGTCCCCTTTTTTTATTCTTGGAAAAATGAGGTCAATAGTGACTCGGTGGTCTGTTACTTGGGAGAGGAAATCTCTTTTGAAGAGGGGGGTGTGAGGAAATTGTTAGTGCTGTGCTGTGAGAGAGCACGTGTAGAATTCAAGTCGTTGTGTTTGAATGGGTTTTGGCTGGATGTGCATTTAATAAGTTGAGTGCCTTCTTTAACAACGCGTTTGGAAGATGAAAACATGGCCTTCGCCATTCAGTGCTTGATGAGAAAGTGATGACGTGGTATCAACAGTTGCGATTAAGTGTTATTAAACCTTTCTTTGGTTCAAGGTGGGAGATTTAATTTGGAGTGGAATTTTGAACGCATCTGTGGGATTGGAATGGGTGAGAGCTTTGGACCCAAGAATAAACTGAAGTGGCGATTCACAGGGATGAGAAAACAGTGCCGTTAAATCAAAATTTTTTGAAGACCGAGCTCCGATCAGTAAATTTAAAAAATAAAATCGTGTTTTTTTGGAGAAAATATTTAAATTCGAATCACTTATTGATTACATATGAATATTTTTTCCATATTATCTACATGTGAGCTGATCATTGAAATAAAAAAAAAATCATGAATGCATTTAGTTTAACTTGTTATTTCAAACAGTTTGTTATATTACAGCATTCATTTTGCAGTTTGTCATTACTTATATTTTTGAACTTACACTCAGTTTCACCATGGTGAAATCGGTTCCGAGACGGCTCTCTATGACATTGTCAGCATGAGAGCAGATAGAAAAAGGCTCTAATAGTTAGTTATAAAAAATGTCTTTGTGTGTAAAATCGCATTTTTTCAGGAAAAACACCTACATACAACACTTAACACACAAAAATATTAAGTATAAATGCATAAGTTTTTAATAAAGCGAAAAGCGTGACTCGAATAAAGGACCTGCCACAACATGTCAATTATGCTGTTTTTACCTCTATACAGCACTGCCCATGCTTCGAAGCGGAGGTTGAACGTACTTATTCTAATAGTTAGTTATAATAATTTTTTTTGTGTGTGTTTTAAAATCGCGTTTCTTCAGAACATGCATTTATATAGATAACCTTAAAAAGCAAAACCTTATCTAAATATAAAATTTGAACCAAATCGTTAGAGCCGATTCTGAGATACGCGAAATAAATTTGTATATATAAGAATTGCTCGCTTAAAGTTATAGATGAAAATCATTGCTAAAAATAATAAAGATAAATATATCTGCGTGTCTTCCAGCCGCCAGATAGTGTGATCTAAAACTACCAAATATAACACTTTAATACATTTCACGAAGGAAATGTGTATCCCGGTGCGAGTTTTTTGAAATTTTATTTTATATTTTGATTTATTTATTTTAAATATTAAAATTTCAAATTTTGTTTCTCCCCCCTCTTAATAATTTCCGAAAATATTACAGTACAATATTTTCGCATCATCTGAAAATTTAAAATATTATTTTTTCTATAATATCAGTTTTATGTGGTAGAATTTTTTTCTATTTTAAGTAATTAAAAATATTTAAAGAGCATTGTACACAAATGTATTTCATTATTCAATTAAAACTTAAATTGCTTTCATTGCTGCTTCTAATGTTTCATACTCGCTTTTTATTCTGTTGTTGATGATCAAGATAAGAAGATTCGACATATTTTCTGATATGGAGTAGTTTTCTGTATATGCTTCTAATGTATTTTTTTAAAAAAAGGGGTGTATTTGCAATTGAAATTTAACTTCAGTGTCGAGCAATAGTTAATACTTTTTAAAATGTACCCATTTTTTAATATTGCTTTTGTTCTTTTTCCTGATATATTTGAATGTATAAATATATATTGAAGAAAATTAGAGAAATGCATACTATAATGAGCAGTTTTGTGTAATAGCTTCTGAATACATACATTTATCAAAATTTGGAGTTTAAAACTATTTTATTCAGAGAAACCAGTGGTAAAAGCTTATAAGCCAGTTAACAGCTACTCATAGCGGGCCATTGCTTTTGTATTGTTGTCATGTTACTGGGCTGCGAACCACAAGGTCCCAGGTTCTATCCACGCTCACACCAAACCCTTTTAGATCCAAATTGTACAAAATATTAATTGAAATTTTTCAGCAGCTGTTAATCCTGGCGATCTAATCGATCGTTAAAGGCAGCTGGTACTCAATAAGAATACGTTATAAAATTTAAGCGGTACATTAATGTGCCCGATATACAAATGAACACTGATTATCTGGCATTAACTTTAAAAAAAAAAAATTAAAAACCAGCTTCCAAAGTGGAATGGTAATAAGAGCAATACCATCTGTTGAAACATATTTAATGCATCAAATTGCTTTTCATTCGGTTTTTGAGTTTTACAAAATGACTATTACTAATTAAATTCTTGCAAAATTAAATTTTTCCACAGGCAGAACTTTTATTGTATCTTAAAAAATTGTCATTTTTTAATCAAGTTTCTTTAATCATATAATTTTTTTCTTGTCGGCAAAAAATTCTGTTATTTCTGGTAGGTATAATTTTCAAATTACTTGAAAATCGTTGTGAATGAATGTTGCTTAAATGTCTATCAAAATAAGCCTTGTATCTTTTTAGTAAGTACATATTGAGCATTCATTCTTCTCACGGCGATGTTTATGTTTCTACGGACCCAAAATAAATGACATTTTTTTCAAACATGAAGTGAAAATAAATAAGCATTATGATGCGAATTTGTATAAAAGATAAGACAATAATGAAGCAACATACGTTATTAGAATAATAAAACAAAACAATATAAAACTTGCAAAAAATAAGTAACTAGGAAAGCGGAAAATAAATTAATTTGGATAATGTGCTAAGATTTAACGTTATTTACTTTTAAATTAACAAAGTTCGAGTGCGCGGCATCTTATATATAATGTCTTTTATCTTTATATAAATACATATAGAATTTTGGACTAAATGAATGGAAAAGGTTAAAAAAAAACCGCGTTAATCTTTTAGTATGCAATGAAGCTAAATACAAAAATTTGCCATTTTTTGTGTAAATAACTAGAAATTCGAGGTAGAAGATTATCATTACTTATTTAAACGAATTAAGGCGTTGTTTTCGCTTGTTACATTATATAAGATGTAACAAGATATAAAAGATCTATTATTTCTTGATAAAGGTCTATAAAAAATGCGCATGTAATTTTAATGGGAAATTATTTTGAATTATCCTGTTGAATTAATTACTTACAGCCATCGATTAACATTTTATTTTATTTTCAGTCATGTAAGATCATATCGAAATCTTCTTCGTTTCATAAGTTTACAAATTACGTTCGTTACACGATATGGGTCAGTAATTCTTGGACCTTCAGTTTTGTTTACAAACATTGTACTGTACGTGGCAGATAAGAGAAAGAAAGTGAAAGTCTAATTGAAGTAAACACTGTCTTGTGTAGAGGTTTATGGATACTCAATGAAGGCTGAAAAGTTGTTTAACATCTCTTGGTGAATAGTTGCTAAAACACTTAAGTGGCAAAGCGTTTTCAGTTTTCTGCTGCAAAGACGTATCTTAAATTAGTTTAATTTTTCCTGAAGACTTAATTTACAGAGATAAAAAGACATTTTTTTTATCTCATCTCAGATGAGGCAGTGGCATGGTGATTAGTACCATAATTGTGGCAGGGCAAAATTAAATTTCTGGAGATCTTGAGGCAATGCTCTCTTTTCCTTTATCCCCTGTTTCCGAAATCAAATAAATTTTTAAAATTTTAATTTAATATTATATGAGCCACTTTAAGTAGCAAATACGGAAGCTTTAAAATAATAAAATATTTAATTTCAGGTTATTTTCAAGTGATTTGGTGTCACAAATGCAAAATTTAATTTAAAAAATACTTTCAAAGAGAATAGGGGGGGGGGAAATGAACGATTTTGTAAAATAATCTAAATCTATTTAATTATAAAATCGAATATTTAAATTTTTTTTAAAGGTACATACTATTTTAAGAGTAATTAAACAATATAATATAAGACTTGCAAAAAGGTAGTTAATAGGGACCGTTGTTAGAATAATACACCAAAACTTAAATGATACTTGATTTTAATTTGAATAAATTTAAGTGCATGATCTCTTTTTTGAATGTTTATTTAAAGCACAAAATTAAATTACTTGAAATTTCAGTATTAGATAAATAAAAATCTCATGAATTTGGTGGGGGAAGTGTTTAATTGTGGAGGCCTTTTGCCTACTTTCTTATTTAATAATTTGTCAAGCAGGGATATAAATGGTCCTGCTATCAGTCTTCAGTAGCTTCTCCGAGACAAAATAGCAATTGTTTTATTTTCTATAATGCTGAAGGAGCGAAGTTTTTTTTTTGGGGGGGGGGAGGCCAGGGGCTTGTATTTTGGTTTATCTACTTTGAAAAATAAACCAAATTAATTATAAAATATTCTTCAGGTAATGAAAATTGTACACTCTTTAAGTAAGTTGTTTCAAGTTAATAAAGTTAGTATTTTGAAAGATAAACCAAATTAATTATAAAATATCCTTCAGGTAATGAAAATTGTATACGCTTTAAGTAAGTTCTTTCAAATTAATAAAGTTAGTATTTTGTAATCGATCTTTCGCTTATTTCCTCACGTATTAGAAACAGCGAGAAATTTGCATGTGTTTCCAGTAAAAGTACTGTATTTTAATATTTTCAGATTTTAATTTTAATTGATCCATAAGTTTTAATTTCTTATGAGAGATGCCATCTGGTGGTTAATTTTATAAAAAATAGTTACAAGATTTGAAGATTAAAATGCAAGAAATTTTTAAATTGAAAGTTCCATAAATTTGTTTTAAAAGTGATAATAAAGTAGAAAATTATTATTCATAGAACATTCCTGGAATGAATATATATGTATGTGAAGTTATTAATGTCTTTGTTATTGTTAAACTAACATTAAATCAGCGCTTGAAATATAAAAGTAACAAATTGTCTGAAAATTTAAAATCGAGTATAAAGAATTTTTTAAAACATTCATACCTATTTCGAATTACTATTACCTAATTACAAATACCTAAAATTCTTAATTAGAAAAATATAAAACCCTATTATTTATCTGAAAGATTTGAATTATTAACCATTAATGTCCAGCCATACTAATAACATCGATCTTTGGAATAGTATACACCACTAAGGACATATTATTCGTTTCAGCATCCCGAGACTTGCTATTTCAGTTTTTTTAACACCTTAGATACACAGTAAAATGTGCGCAATTGCAGAATTCTTGTTAAGCCTTGGATTTCACTTCCGCCCTGTTAAACGCTTATTTTTTTAATCGCACTTTTATTGTAAAATAAATACATCCTAGCGCATGCGCATAAGTAAAAATTTGAGTGCATTTGCTTCAATGCTGTCACTCAGCTCAGCTCTTTATTAAGCTCTAAAACATTATATTTAAGGTTACCTCTTTTAAAGAAATATTTTAAATTGAGGTCTGGTATATATAAAGAGAATTGTATGCTATCTCTTTGCCTCATCTCAATGTTGATCAGTATTCCATAAAGGTTGGCCATTATGTTGCAATGGTTTCAAGGATATACTAAACCATTATTTACTTTTCATTTTTTAAGGATGCTTTTTATAAAGATTTATTTCTATTCAAGTGGGGACTTCGAGCTATGGTTGCTGTGTCTTAATGTTGAAGTGACTTTAATAAAAGTTGCAGATTCAGTAAAAGTAATTTTTGTAATTAAAAATAACATAATTCTAATTGAGAATAAATGAATTAATTGCAATTAAGTACTTTTAAAACAACTATTAATCATCATATTTAATGTAACAATTTTTGAAAAATTACATAATTTAATTTTGGTTTATAACAAATGCTAATTAATTTGAGTTTGAAAATTTAAATGTAATTAATTTATTAAGGTAATATTTGGATAAACTGTATTATGTACTTAATGTAATTCCTTTTTTTTTTTTTTTTTTTTTTGAAAAAGTGGAATAATAGCATTTTGACATATTAGTAATACTAATTAGTTTATTTAATAATTTAATGTAAGCTATTGATATATTAACCCTTTGCACTCGGATGGTACCTCTCACCCACCCATTCAAAATGGTGCATCATATTGACGTTTTATTATTTATTTTTCAATTTTGATTGTTAATAACGGCCACATAATGATAAAAAGATGTAAATTAATTTTTCAGCGAAATTCGATTTAAAAAAATTATATATATTTATTTTTCAGAACAATAAACAATCCCTTGTGTCAGGTGAATAATTATGCATCGGATTGCTTTCCCGAGTGTATAGGGTTAATATAATAGTTACAATGCATTTAGACTTTCGAGATATCCTTTAATAAATGTTAATCGTATTCGTACATTTGATGTTATTTTTGAAAATAATATTTCACTCATTTCTCATCTGCAAAAGGTTTTTCTATTTTTTTTCATCTTCGTCTTTCTTTTCTTCTCCCCTCCCCTTCATCCTAAGAACGTCTGGTATTAAAGAAAACAACCACGATTGTACTGCCCACGTAAATTCCTTCCCCCTTTTTCTCCAAATCCATATTTATGAGTGTGAGTGGCACCGACCGCAGTTTGCGTGGTACACCTTAAGGTAAACGGAAGTGGAGAATTCACGCATTTCTGTAAAACAGTTGTCTCGTAAAATCCTTACTCATCCCCGTCGTAAACATTATAGTATTTGTGGCGCGCTCGTTTTATTGCTCGAAACTTTTCCGGAAGGAGGCTGTTGGCATTGCGCAGCGGGTTGTAGTGTAAACACTGGTGCTGACTTCGAAATGAGCTTTTTGGGGCTCGCAAAGTAAGACGCAGTCTGAAATGAGTTAGTATTTGCGAATTCACCTCTTGTGTCTCTTTTTCTTTCTTGGATAGGGGGGGGGGGATTCGTTATTCATCTGCGTAATTGTGAGGTGTCGTCTGAAGCACTAAACAAAAATGAAGATGAAGATTTTTCCATATTGTATTAAAATAAGGTTCTACAACTTATTTAACTGGTGATTCTTTTGTAATTGCAAATATACCCCTCATTGTAATACATCGTAATAACTCATTAATGATGAAATGAAATAATGCCTCATAGTGATTCATTGCAATAACTCATACACCTCATTGTAATTATATAATATATATATATATATATATTACTAATACTAATTTATTTATATTTCTCGCATATGAATCTAATATATGAATGTTGAATTAATTCGCCATTTTATATATATGCCATCATGAATGGCATCTCATATATGAATGCTGAATCAATTCGTGACCCCAAATATAAAGGTATTAGTGTAGATATCATTTAGGAAAAAGTTTTATTAGTTTATATAAGAGATCCTTTTTGAAATGGGTTTATTTGAATTTATTATGTAAGTTGACTTAATTTTAAAAATAATAATTTCATTACATTTCATAAATAAGTTGCTTTGATGAACAATAAATATACAGCGCTTTGGATAAAATTATACAAGACTATTAAATAACCGATTCTTTTCATATCGTTTCATGTTCATGTTTTAATAAAAAAAAATTTACGGCTTCTTTTTATAGAATACATTATTCAGCAAAATCAACTAAAAGGCTTAAAAATTATTTTCTTGCAACATAACTCGAAGACATAAAGATATGACTTTATATAACTAATGAAAGCAATTTAATTTTTTTTCAATTTATAGTTTTGAACTTCAAAAACCAAATTAAATTCGAATTAAAGATTTATTAAACAAAATAAATCAAAACTAAAGTCATTTGAAATCAGTCGAATTCCACTGTGTTATTGAAATGTTTATAATCAAGGCAGATCTCTGAAACTCGTATTTAATTAAAGAATAGATATAAACATTGATTTTCTGTATTTTTCACACCACCATTTGGAATCAGTACCTTGAATGGAACAATTTCTACAATAATAAATGCATTAAATATTTATTTTTAAACGTTTGCATGTATTTCTTAAAATTTAAATCATATTAAATACATTCATCTGTGTAATATTTAAACACATATTTATTTCCAATTTCTTTTTCACATATTGTTTGGGATATTATTTTGCTGAAAGCAGAATCTCTTTTGCAAGTCACATCTGCTAGTGGTCACGTGGGATACCAGGTGCCAATTGTGGGGATTTCCCATTTGGTTGTTTTCAACCTCGAATCATTTGGGCGAGTCTTTTATTACAAAATATTGATTATGTATGGGTTAATTCCTGAATATTAAACATCTGCACTTGTTTCTAATATTAGAAAGTCTTTAAACCGGATTCAGTTTAAATCATTCGATATTTTTTTTCTTCTTAATATCTCGAACCATCATCAAGTATGAGTAATGATAACTGATTGAATATCTAAAAATTTAACAAAAATATTTCCCCAATTACATAAAGTAGCGTTATTCTTATTATTATTTTGTTGCAGAAAATTTCCGTGGAGAAAAATTCAATTGAAAGCACGGCTTTTACTTTTAAAGATAATTTAACTGCGACATCAAAAACTCTTTGGAATCAATTTGAATTCACTATTATTTTGTAGTTATTATTTCATTTATTTAGTCGTGAAGTTCACGTCTTTATTTCATGATGGGATTGACTATATTACTAAATTTTTGGCGTAAATCGTTTTTAAGCTGTTGGAAAGGTCCTTTCTATTGTAGCTACGACTAGCTCAAAAATTAAATATAAAAATTATGAGTATAATGTGAAGTCAGAAGAATATATTTATTAGAAGAATATATATATAATATGTTATTTAGATGGAGTTTGGTACTTAATTCGAATTCCAGCTAATGGATAATTCAAATTGGATTTTTGTCTAAGACCACACTTGGTTTTTAATATAAATTTTTTTCTCATGACTAATGAATATGTAAATATTAAACTATCTGTTTTATTCCAAAGTTTAAAGATTATTTGTAAATCAAATATGTGTCACTTGAAGAAAAAATTGGAATTTCACCTCAGAATTAACATTTATTTGTAAAAATTATTTATACCTGGTGGCAGTCTGAATTTTAAATAAAAATCAGAATCAATAAAGTTTTTGTTGTCAAAACTATTTTAAAGCGTTTTCTTTGGCACGAAATTTCTAATATAGATTTTTTTTTTATCAAATCGACTTTCTTTTAGCAGTTTAGAGTTTAACCGATTATTTAGCATTGTAATTCTTGATTAGTTACGGCTTTTAAGGCCATGAAGCTTGATAAATTGGTGCTGTTTTTTTTCCAACACACTCAATTGTCGTAAAGAATTTTTGAATGAGTTATAATCATCCATGTTCTGGGCACACCCAGGACCGGATTAAGCCTCGTAGAAGCCTTTGAGCAATTCAAGTAGAAGCCTTTAAGCATGTTTCGAGAGCTTCTTTCTATACACCAACTTTTAAAATAAGATTATTAGTCTATTCGCTGTATAAGCAGTTTTAAATTTACAATAAAGTAAGGAAAATCGGAGTAACAAAACATTGAATTTGAATGTCATTTTAAAGAGAAGTTGCTTTAATAATTTGCTTAAGTATTTTGAAACATACTAGTGAAAAAGCTTATGACACGCTTTTAGTATAATTTAAATGCTTTAATATAAATATTTCTTGATCTATTGGCATGAGAGTCAGCTGCGAAAAAGATTGTTTTGCTCCAATCTCTAGGGAAATTTTAAAATATATATAAAATTTGAATACTATTCTAATATTAAAGATTATTATTACGATTTTAGATTTTAACTTGATTGCGTTTGATGACATAACTCATAAATCAATTGAAAGCTTAAAATTGTATTATCCTGCAAACAACACAAAAAGTTGAAAAAATAATATTGTTTAAAAAAGCTCGAAAATACTTACTCTATAGGGATTTACTTATTTTTAATAATTTATCTTAAGACTCAGCTTTGATCTAAACTTTAAAATAATCACTTCAGATAAGGCAAAGATATGCTATAACTGAAGCTGACTTAATCTTTAAATCGGATTTAATCTTGAATTTCAGTATATAACATTTAAATAGGAATTTTGTCAAAGGAAAATGTTTCTGTCATTGAAAGGTAGATTCGTGTCCATTTGGACTGACTCTAGAATTAATTCTCCTCGTTCCTCTTTAAAAATATATATAATCATCACATATATTCTGATGATTCTGATAGATCCAAAAGATAACCAGAGATTAGTTGGGAGAAGAAAATGAAATTTATAGAGCCAAGCTTTGTTCCATTACAGAGAAAAGGATTTTCTGATTCTATATTTGTCTAATCTCGGAAATTTAACTTTCCATTAATTAAATTATTTGATTTAAAAATTTATCAGGTACATTCTTGTTTCTCTATTAAAAATTAAGCAAAAATCTCGTTTTCACGTTTAAAAATCACGTAAAAATCAAGTTTTTTAATGTTAATGAATTAGATTTTTGTTTGTTTTCTGTATGCGTAATTTACTGATACTACTTTTATATATATATATATATATATATATTTATTTTACATAACTTTTCTAAAAGTAAGATAAAAAAATTCATAGATCCTGACAATTCTAGTTTTTAATTAAAATTTGTTAAATTATTGGTTTAAAGTAGAATTGAAACATATAAACTGGAAATTTCTTTGAATTTTAATTGTCACGCTGGGAAGTTGGAAAGTTTATAATAATAATTACAAAGTTACTTCTGGTTACTTACAGTTCTTAAATGAAATTTACTAAAAACGTAATTCGCAAATAAAGTGTAGGTAGTAACCATTAAAAAGTAATAAATATGTAATTAGTGATTAGATATATTGGTTGCGTTGAAATTAGTCTTGAAATGGATTGTGAATATACACTGTTTTAATTTGAGGATAGATGGCAGCACCAGTATATGAATTCCTTTCGGAGCTGTAAACCGAATGTAATCAATTGCATATTTGAAAAAAATTGCGTTTAAATTATTTTTTTATTAATATCCAGTTTTTAATTTTTCAACAAAATTAAGAGTATAATTATTTTGTTTGTGTAGTATAAAGAATATATTATCATAAATATATATTTTAAAATAGTAACTATTTATTTAGTATTGTTTTATGTAAGTCATAAATTTTTTTACTAAGGTTTCCTGTATTCTATTAATTATGTCTATTTGTGTCTTTATATACTAAGTATAGAATAAAAATTTATTTTCATCAAAATATTCAGACTTTTTTAAACAAATAATATTTGTAATAAACTATGTGTTTACTAATCCTATAAATCTGTTGAGCTCTTTTTTCCCCCTTCGCCATTTGAAATTTTAGAAAGATTTATTTAACATTTTTAATTATTGCTTATTTCGTAATGAATCGTAATTATTCTTAATTAAAAACTGCTAAAGGATGAAGAAGAAAATATATAAATATATAATTAAATCAAATGATAATATTGAATTTAAAATTCGTTCATTTTCAGTATTGTTTCCTTTTGGGGTATACAGATGGCAGCACAATCAATTTTCTAGATCAACTAAACATAGAAGGTATATTGTAAAGTCCGCTTAGTAATAAAATATTTTTAATATTTCTTTTATTAACAGTTATTTATTCTAAATACAATGCCCTTCCATATCATTTGAATTGATGTTTCAGAACTCTTTGTATGTGAACACTTACAATTCTTAAAATGTAATTTTGATATGTATGTAATTAGCAAAAAAAAAAAAAAAAACCTATTGTATATTTAAATTTTTAAAAACTTTTGATGAACACACACACATGTCCAAAACATAACATTAGTGAATTTTTTATGTATAAAAGCAAGTATTAATATAAAAAATATTAAAATAATTCACAAGAGTGTTAGTCAAATTCAGTGTTAAGTTTGATATTTTAAGAATAATATGCTGCCTAGTAAGAAAATTCTAAGAAAATTCAAAAATTTTCAGTCTTATTAAAATATAAATGTAGCTTTAATTTTCGCTTTCTCGATGCATATATATGTATATATTTAAAAAGGCTTACTTTATAATGTACTTTGATTTTAACAAATAATTCAATTTTATTATTTTGAAATCCTGAAGTTAATGGGATAAATTTTAACTATAAAATACAAGCAAATTTTTTCTTCCATTTCTTTAAAGAAATACAAACAGTTGCCGTTTTTTATAATTCCGAGAAAAGTTTGCGAAAAAAAATCATTATCCTCTTTTTTTTCTTTTTTTTTCAAAAGAATAAATTCTTTTGCAAGAGTTATTTCAGTAAATGTAGATTGAACTATTTTTTATTGAATATTTTGTCTAATTATTTAATGCTAAATACATTTTTTTAAAGATTATTAATATAAGATTTTTTAAAGTATATTTGCTTACATTCTATTGAAAATTTGATTAATGAATTGTATTATGTATGAGGAAAACGTATAAGAAAGCAACAGTAAAAGGTAAACATTACAATAATCTTAAAAAAAATAAATAATAATAACTCTTCCTCTACAGATGACGTCACAATATTTTTATGATTGAATAGTAACATGAGATGAATATAGATGGCGCTGTAGTCCTAATGTTTAAAGCTGTAAGAATAAGTTGGGAAATCGATGCATGTTCTCTTCTTTCTCTCTTTGTTTCTTTTTTGTTTCCCTTTCCATTTCTTTTTCAATTTTGTCATAATTTACAGAAATAAAATATATTAATTCAAATTTCAGTGATTTGAAATAAAGAAAATTAAATTAATCTAGATTTTTAAAAACTGCTTTTTGTATCATGAAATCATCAAGAATCAATGTATATATTTTTTAAAAATGTTTAGAAAATATTCAAAATTATTCTACTGATCTTTGACTGATTTTCTTATAATTTAAGTTTTAAATATTTGATTTTTAAAAAATTCATATTATAAGTTTAGATATAATTTCTAAATTAAGTTCGAAGAAGAATATTTAGAACAGCCTTTTTATATAAAACTGTAATTACTATTGCTTTATTTTCATAGTTAAAAAGCTTTGATCTACAAGTCGTTGATTTAACTGTGTAATATGGCGTTTTTAGTTATTTTAATCACGCTCGAAAATTTTTCAAATGAGGGTATGACGTTGGGAAAATTTGAAAAATGTGTTGCAAGCCTCATTTTCATATGAAAGTGATTCACAATAATTCATTGCTTTGAAAGGCGCTGTGGAATTTAATATTGATTCGAGTTTCTCATATTGATTTTCTAATTGTTTATCTTCGAAACTCTCCACGGGTACCTTAATTTACCAAATTTTGAATTCTTTTTTTATATTTTTAGCACTTATTTTTGTATTAGTTTCATTAGATATCATTTTAAATTTGTGCTAATATTTGCTTGCTATTTTCTTCGTCTGTTTTCTCATTTTAAATACCTATGACTCCAAATCCTTTCTATTGAACAAAATTAGTTTTCAGCGATATCTGTTCAATAGAAATGTTTCAAACAGATGCAGCTAATTTATAATAGGAAATGAACACAATTTATTCATAACTTAATTTCATGTCAATAATTAATAATTAATTTATGAAGCAACTATAAGTATGTAATAGAGCAGTACTTTTTAATTTTGTTCCAAAAATTGTTCTTTAAGAAACTTATTGTAGATGAAGAAGAAAAAAATCCTATCAAATCCTCCAAAAGAAGAAAAAAATCCTATCTTCTTGTGATTTTGAAAACGTCATATCTGCGAATATATATAAATATATAACTTATTTATATTAATTTAGTGTAATAGAGAATATAATGTATATTGAGAATGTATTGAAGTATGTGATTTTTTTTTCTTTTACATACATGACATTTAGAAACAAAAATACATTATAGCGATAAAAATTGTATCTTCCATTTAATAATTCTCAATAGATTAATTTTAGACATTTAAAAAATAGTGTATTAAAATATTAATGGTTAAAAAAGTGGTTATTAAATTTTTTTTGTAACTTGAAATGTTTTTATTTAAAATGAAAATTTTTAACCCTAACATTCCAGTTATGTATGAGTCTCTCAAAATTAATATGTTCTTAAATCTTTAAAAATATTGTTATTATTGTTTAAGATCACATAAAAATTTATGTAAATGATTGCATTTTTTTTTGTATCTTTACAGGTATTGTTGATAAATGAATCTGGACTCTTACCTTACTGTAAGAATTCTGGCAGTTTTATTTTGACGAAGACTTGAATTCCTTCTGATGCCTTGGTAAGCAAATTAGTATTCTTCGCCGCCATATTAATAGTACTAATTTGTACTAATTTATTAATCATACCAAATGAAAGAACTATTTAAAATTATATTTACAAAACAAACATAGAGTATACTGATTGGTTAGCTATGTATGCAAATTGGCGAAAGAAATTGGCTATTAAAACTATCAAAATAGGTAACATCATTTTTTTTGTGTGTGAAGGAGGGAGGAGCAAAGGCTACATTTATTAAATAAAAATTGCAAAAATGATTGGGCATTGCTTCTTTGGTTTTGCCAGTTATTATTTATTATTATTATTTTATTATATCATTATTTTTCACATTTCTCAGTGAACAAATTCTATTTGATCCAGTTTATGCTGAGTTACATCATTGATACATTGCATGCACAACAAAATGCTCCGTAAATTTCTAAGCTAAAATGTATTAGATATAATCAAAATTTAAAAAAATATGTACAATTTAATCAAACATAAGATTGTTGTAATTTTAAAAAAATGAAAAAGCAAATGTTAGTTGAAAGTATTCTTTTTACTGTCTAATTTAAAGATGATTTTACTAAGTTGGAGTTTCTTTTTACTTTGTTTAATGAATGATGCTGTTCTTTTACGGGATAATATGAGTCATTTTTCAAACTACAACCTTTTCCTGTGTGTCGTTTGTTCTGGAAACAGTCATTGGCAATTTATGCCTTGAATTTGCATGTAATAAGAATAAACGCCGTTTTTCTTCTTTTTTTTTCTTTTTCTAACTGTCATAGTTATTCTCTTATTGAAAAGCGAATAAATTCTGAAATAACTTTGAATTTTTTGTTTTAAAAGCGTAACGTATTTTGATGAAGTTAAACAATATATTAAATTTCCGTGTATAATTTGCCCTGGAAACAATTGTACTTTTGAGATAACTAATTATTATATATAACTAATTATTATATATATAACTAATTATTATATATAAGCATTGTTCACTTAAATCGTACAACGATTTAACAAAACGTTAAGGATTTTGGATAATATTTTGTTTTTTATATAGTATTTGGGATTTTGTAATCTCCCTTATGTTTAGTAAAGTCGTAAGATATCGTATGTTTATGTTTAGTATTTACAATCTTTCTTATGTTTAGCAATTTTGTGTAAGATATCTTATTCTTATGTTAAGTTTCTAATAATCTACTTTATTTTTTTTATTTTCCATTATTTTTTGTATTTTTTTTTTTTTTTTTTGGATTCAAAATGGAATTATTCATTCTTGCACATCACGTGTGAAATGTTTCTTGTCAATCTAATTTTGGAATCCATTTTGTTAGAAGAAAACTGAGTGAAGTCATATCACAGCTATAAAACAATGAGTAATTACATATTAAATGATGTTCTCTGCGAATTTGCCATTTTTTGTGACGTCATGTCAATTAATTCCATTAGCGAAAATAGGCACATAACTGAAAATGTAATTCTTATTTACTTTCTTTCTTTATTTTATTTTATAATATATTAGAGAATCAAGAACAAGTCCTTTGCTTGAAATTTTCATTTATATGTTACAGATACCAGAATAATTTTTTTTATGAATTTATTTTTTTTAAATTGGTTTTTCTACTATATCAAGTTAGGTTTTATATCTTCCATTTCCTTTTATTTCTTTTTTTTTGGTTCCGTTTTCCGTCTCCTACGCTATTTTAGCTAAGCTTGTTTATAATTCTTCAGTCTTAATTCAGATAAATATTCTTCTTATTTATTTCGGAGTCATTTTGCCTTACACCAACAACACAAGACGATAATGGTGAGTTATTTTTTTCATAAACTCACACGTGCGGTTAAGATAATAAAGTATAAAGTAAGAACCACTTTCAAAATCCATTCTCAGATAAGTTTAAAACCTTTTGCGTGTAAACATACCCATAAGAAAAGGAGTGGTCACATGAAATCGCATAAATTCTCTCTGATGAAGTTACATAGTAAAGAATGAAAGGACGACAACCCATACAACCTAGTACTCAAAAATTTTGCTCTTAGTGACTCACAAAGTAACTGTTCTTTCACCATTATACGAAACCAACTACATTTTTTGTTTTTAAAAAAATGGCTCATCATGCCCAATTGATTTTTGCTATACAAGAAGCAGCCAGCATACGCCCACAATTTTATCTGATATTTTTTTTTTTTTTTTTGAAAATCTCAATGTGAAAGACGGAGGGGGTGTATGTGGCAAAGGGTGATCACTTCCGTGGTGGACTTGCGTTCCATTCCTTTGATAAGAAGTAAACATACGTTGACACGCCTCTCTGGCGTGCTAATAAAATGCCTAGCGTCTATTTGGCGCACATGTTGGCATTTTTTTTGTTTTTGGCGGCGAGGTCCAACAGAGGCGGGAAGGGTCAGGGTTCAAATCGTAGCCGACGACAAGTTCGGCGACCGTCTGTCCGGCTTTCTTTGAACCTCTGCCGGACTTTGAGTGGGTGCGGATCGATGGGTGATTGATTGGGAATCGGTTTTTGAGATCCTAATTATCTACCTTTTTCTACGTTAACATTTTTGGCGGTTTTCTTTTTTCTTTTTGGCTGACATTGAAGGTTTAAGCGGGTGGAATAGAAAGGAAGTCGTCCGTGAGACATAATTGGCTTTACTTTGTCGGTGGTTTTACCTTTGTAAAAGATGGATTTCCGTCCCGCGGTTGTCGAATATTAGGGAAAATTTTTCCTTTCTAGTAAAGCTTCATTATTCCGTTCTTGTTTTTTTTATTTTTATTTTTAAAGTATTGTGTTCGCCGGCCATTTTTTTAAAAAGAATATTTTACATAATTTCCCATTCCCAAAAGAAATTTAAGCAAAAACTTAATATATCGTACAAAAGTTTAAATATGTTTTTTAAACATTTGAGAAAACTGAGAATTTTTTGCACCAAATGTAGCCTTTTTTTTTTCCAAGCATTCTTAATCATAAACAACTGACCAGAAGGATACATCCTTCTTTTTATATAATCAGTGATGTTATTAACTATGGGTCGAAGCAAAATATTTGGAAGTAATTCAAAATCTTTGTAAATTTCAACAGTTTTAATGTTGTTGTTGTGACTTATCGCACTTTACAGCGATTTAAGAAGAGTGAGCGTCTCTTGCTTTTTCAGTAGTGCCAACTGGGGCCAAGAGTACGATTTAGCTACTTCATGCATCTCACTCGCTTGCATAACCCCTATTTACGGGGGGGGGGCACATTCACACACCTCACAGATAGAACACAGAAGAACAACCATGCACGAGCCGGGACTCGAACCCGGGACGCCTAGACCCTTAAGACGCGCTACCTTTATGCCAGGAAGCCAACATTTTTTATGTAAATCATAAATCTTTTTGAAATCTTGGCCTTTTTTTTCCAAGCTTCTAAAGATGCATAATTTTATTGTTGTTCATCACTAACTTATATTTTTGAGTGTTACTAATTTATACTGTTGTTCATCCCTATTAATATTTCTTACCCCCACCCCATACAGAAAAGTATGTGAAATTTCAGATAATCCAAAATTTTTTATTAGTTCTTAAGTAATCATATTTGAAAAACGAGAATGTCTATTAAAACTGTATTTTGAGAAAAATAGGTTTGCAAATTTTGTTTTAAACTTTCCATATGATAAAAAAAAAGAACCTTATTTTCAGAATTTCCGAGACTAGTGGTTATACTTTATCATTAATTTTTATAATATATTAGAGAAAAAAATTATATAATTCAGACTAAATTAATTAATTTTTCAAATGAAGATCGTCCAGTTTTTTTTTTATACTTAATTAGTTATATATGGATTTTTCAATATATTCATTTCTCTTTTTTACCATAAAGCAAATTATTTTCCATTTGATTTTAATAACTGCATTCTTAACTACTATGTCATGATAATAAATGAACACAGAATTCAAGTATATTTTCATACATTATATCTTTCTGCTTGTTATTATTCCAAATAATTTTTCAAAGTTGAAAATCTTCGTAAACGGTTTAATCTCAATATCATTTCTTATATGCTTGTAAATTCCGTACATGGTTATTTTTTTTACTGCAAATATTTTGGTATTTAAATAAAATCCCCATAACATGCCCACCAAACCGTTAAATGACCAGAATGGTTATGGATGCGGGGGTATGAGACGGCGTTCTGACTGTTTTTTTTTAATCAAATATTGCAACTTAGAAGAATGATCGGATATTCACTGCGAGAAAAAAGCTTCATTAATACTTTAATTTCATGAATATTGCTAAATTCTTGATATCAAAAATTTCATGAGTACATTTACTAAACGAACTTCCAGAAATGAATCAATTCTGGATCTTGTATAAATTTCTGATTTTATTCAGGTGGCTAATTTTTTCTTATTTCATGAGTACATTTATTAAACAAACTTGCAAAACTCAGTCACTTTCGAACCTTATATAAATTTCTGATCTAGTTCAGGCAACTAATTTTTCTTCATTATTCTTTCTCTTGTACAAAGTATACAAAGAATGCATTGTAATCGTAAAAAAAATTCGAATTCAAAATTTTGATGGATTTTTGTATTTTAGACCTCGATGAATGCAAGAAATATATTTCTGGAATCATATCTTTATATCTGTGAATGCGATAATTTAAAAACTCTTTTTAAGCTAGACGAATGAAAGTTTGTGTATGGTCTTTGTACCTAATTTGTAGATTTCTGTTAAATTTCGAACGAAATCTAATTAAAGTAAGCGTGTCTGTTCGAATAAAAATTAACATAATAACTGCAAAACGAAGAAAACCAAATAAGTAAAATATAATACGCACTTATCATTTAAAGTTTAAATGTGTATCAAATTTAGAAAGGTCCGTCTGACAGTATTCACTTTCACATGCTCCTACGCGCAATAACTCAACAATGCAATGACATTAACTTTCGTATATGATATTGTGACTATAATTGTCATCCTGTCTCAAATTTGGATTTTAATCTGTTGAAAAGAAATGTCCAAAATATACATTCAGTTTTTTGTTGAATATGTATATTAACCGCATCTCAGCGATTAATCGCCAAAAGTGGCGCACTGTTTGGCTCTTTCATAACTACTGTTCATTAATGACATGCGAATAATAATACACAAATATTAGATAATGTATGAGAAAGTTTCTGAGCGTTGATAATTTAGAAAGCTCTTATTCTGCCTAAAAACTCAAAATGAGTGCTGAATCAAGTGCTTAATCGCTGAACAATTTTACTAATGAAACTACTTCAAAATAATTCAAATGTGTAAGCACACTTGCCAGATTCATCCTGACTTAAACGAGGAGCTTGCTAGTATCACCTTCATGAAAATTCGAAACCTAAAAACAATATTCTGAATCTAAAATGGAAACTGATTTTAATTTGAATGCGTTCGAATATATGGTCTCCGAAAATCAAATAAAATTATACAATTATATTACCTTGAAAGTATTATAAAAATAAACACAAATACTACAAAAAAGTGAAAATTGAGGTCCTTAAAAGGCTGCTAGGTGGTTGCTTAATTTGCGTGTTTGATAATCCTATTCTGAGTTGTTTAGTAAAATAAATCGAAGTAGATCAAAACGCGGGACTGTTAAAAGCTTGATTCGTATTTTTATTTTACTTTAAAATTTACTCTCTCTTTTATTGTGGTGATATTGCATATTACTTCTTACGCATCAGAATAATTCCCGTAACTAAATGATTGTAAAAACTGTTGTAAAACATTGTTAAAAAATATATTTAAAGATTTATTCAAATTGTATGGAAATTCGATTGTCACCTAAACAATTATTTTTAAAAACAATTTAAAATGATGTAAAAGTAGCTTTTGTGATGTAAAATTATTTTTTTATGTAAAAGTGTTATAATTAAAAATTTAATGGAAATTCTGAAAGATCTTCCATTTTATTGATTTCTTAATACACAAGAAGTAAATATCTGCCCAATTTGGTAGTTTCTGAAGCAAAAATCTACCTGCATGCATTTTGTACGAATTTTAATTATCCACGTCTTTTTATACTTATTGTAATCAACAGACAATTAGCCACCTGGTTCGCCATAAATAATCATTGAGTTTAATTTCAATTAAATCCCTCATGCATGACTTGCTCGTGTCTGTCTCAACAACAATCTAGATTACTGCTGGAATCTTAAAAATAGTGATAAGCATCAAAGCGCATAATATTTATTTACATTTGTTCCGTTTAATATGTTAGAAAGGGCCTTGATAGCCTGGTTGGTAGGGCGTTGGATTGACGTCCCTTGGGTTGCGTGTTCGAACACCGCCGGCCGAAGAATCTCCGTTCGTGTGTGTGGTGGCTGGCGCACATATAAATCTGTCGTGGTCACAAAGTCCTCTATGTCGACAGTAATACTACTGGGACTACTATATCAAGGGTGATCGTTCTCTGATTCAGGCCTAAATTACTATCGGTGGATGAGTGAATGAAATGCATGAATGAAGTAAAAAGAGCTGTGATGTGTGTGCAGCTAAGTCGTACTCTTGGCCGTAGATGGCGCTACTGAAAAAAACAAGAGACGCGCTACTTGGCTTAAAATCACTGACTTTTAAAGTCAGTAGGCTAGTCTATGACAAGTTATTCCTAATGGAGTCGAGTCCTATAAAATCATAATGCCATTAAAAACTGTAACTGTTCGAGTCGTCGATCTTTTAATTGTTTATTGTCTGTCTCTCCAACTTTACTTTACTTATCAATTATTCTCTCGTATACGTAATATCGAAAAGGCATAATTATCTTCAAATTTTGAAGAATCTCCGCGTTTTAGACCTCTGCGAGTTCGAAAAATACATTTTTAGAAAATGTCCGTGACAGAGATAAATAAAAAATGTTTTGAGCTAGACAGATGAAATTCGGTATAAGGTTTTTACATAACATTTATAGATTTTTTTTATCAAATTTTGAATAATTTCTGCTCAGAGGAAATCTTTCTGTCCGGCTGTTCGAATATATGTTAACACGATAAATACAAAACGAAGAGAGCTAGATAGATAAGATTCGGTACACAGGTTAAACATGTACAGAGTAGACACTTATATTTTAAGCCAAATCCCGTAAAGAGTTGATTGTCTGTTGATCTGTACTTTCAGAAACATGTATTTGTGATAATTCAAAAACGCTGCAACTTAAATATATCAAATTTGGTATATGTGTTGACTACAAGTGCAGTTTTGTGTCAAAACATTGAGAAAAACGTGCTAAATTGCAAATTAGATTTCCGTATAATATTCGCAGCACGCCAGGGATTAATCGCCAAAAAATAAATAAAAGAAATAAAACTCGGCAAGGATGACACGACAGATTAAGTAAAAATACTAAATTCACGTCAAAGGTGAAAACATTTCGTAACTTTCGTACGCAGAAGTCATGCAAGGCGTTCCCTGGCGTGAAACGTTTATTAGAGAGTATGCGAGAAAGTTTTTGGGAAACCACACCCGCTGCTTCCTCATGTAATTAGCCGTAATAATAATTAGGATATTTCTTCTACAGTTTCGAAAAAAAAATCACATGATTAAATTTGATGCATTAATGAATACGGTTTGAATTTCATTGCAGTAATAAAATGCGCAATGTCAAAATTTCTGGAAAAAAGTACTTGGCAATTAAATTTGTATCATTAAAAATTTTTTGAATTCAAAATGGTCTAAAAATCAGTTTTGTGTTATTATATTTTTAAGAATCTAATTAATCGAGATTTTTAATTAAAATTTAAAATTAAAGATTCTCACCCTGGTACACATTCCTTACTTATCAAGTACATTCCAATTTCATAACTAGCGGTCAAATGGTCTGTACAGTGCCATCATGTAGCATATGCTCACGCAAGTTCTCCTTTATTATTAGAAATAGCATATATTTCGGTCTGTAAACGTCATTTTGTTTAGAGAAAACCATTCACCGAATGCATACAGATTTTCAAGTTTTAATGTGGATTTTCTTAACGAGAAATTATAACCAGTTTATGCTCCTTGAAATTTTTTAATTGATATTTTTTTAAAAAAATCTGCGCCTGTCAATAAAATGGGGGTGTCGTTCGTGAAATGTTTCATTGTGTTCGTAGAATTTGATTCATGGTTTAGAATTTCGAACTAATTCATTGCTGAACTCGGTGAAATCCACTTAAGGCGCACTTACCACTACTTTTGCGCGCAACCGAACTCCCAAGCAGCTTTACTTTCAAGGTTATTTGACCTTTTTGAATGGGAAAGGCTGGTCAATTATTTACATTAATCATTTCCTGTCTCCCTCTTTTAAAAACAGTATTATTTTTATTCTAATTACAATTTCAGAAATACTTGTATGAAATCCTGTAGACAGATTTAGTTTCGATTCAGTTGATACATATGCATAAATTTACTTTATTTACTCGTATCGAATTTAATACCGGTGAATCGGAGCTTCAGATTACCGTTTCGAAACAAGATCACTTTGGTTTGATACATGTTTCCTTAAAAAAAAGTTTTTGAGAGCTAATAAGAAAGTTCCCAATGAGACTCTGGGGAAAGAGACTGTAGAAAATTTACGGCACTCTGGGTAATCTTTATAGGAATGTTGGGAGATAATATACAATTTTTTATAATTTTATTGTATTTTTAATAAAATTTTACAGGTCGCAATATTTTTGATGGAAATTTACAACGTCTTATCATATTGAGAAATACACCTTTGAAATGATAATATCGATAATTTTGCATCGATTCAAAATGCATTGAAGGTCCTTGCTACGTACGCATTTTCTGCTGCAAAAAGAAGGTAATCGGATTCAATTCAAATGAAGATAAAATTTAACGGCCTTGAATCAACTTCATTTGATTATCTCGGAAATGGGAAATCAGGAATTGGAATATTCAGATTACTTGTCCGAAACAAGATCTGTTTAATTTGATACATGTTTCATTAAAAAATTAAGATATAATATAAAAGTTCTCAAAGAGACTCTCTGGAAAAAGATTACGACACGCTGGGAAATCTTTATAGGAATGTTGTGAGATAATATACCATTTTTTATAATTTTATTGTATTTTTCATAAAATTTTACAGGTCGCAGTATTTTTGATGGAAATTTACGACGTCTTATCGCATTGAGAATAACACCTTTAATATAATAATATAGACAATTTTGAATTGATTCAAAATGCCTTTAAGGTCCTTGCTACGCGCGCATTTTCTGTTATAAAAAGAAGGTAACAGTGTTCAAATCAAAAGAAGATAACACAATTCTTTAAAATAAAATTTAACAGCTTTGCATCAACATCATTTGGTTATCAGGAAAATGGAAAAAATCAGGAATTGGAATATTCAGATTACTTGTTCGAAACAAGATCTGTTTTGTTTGATACACGTTTCATTAAAAAAAAAAAAAAAATTAAGATCTAATATGAAAGTTCTCAATGAGACTCCTTGGAAGACGCTTTGGGAAATCTTGAACTTTTTAACAGAGATGTTATAAAATAATATATAATTGTCATAATTTTGTTATATTTTTAATTAAAATAATCGGATTCAATTCAAAAGATGATAACACAATTCTTTAAAATAAAATTTACATCTTGGAATGAGCTTCATTTGATTATCAGGAAAAGATGAATACCCCCCCCACCCCCGAAAAGTGCTAAAGCTCTCAAAATTTTAATCCCATTTTTTACTTTCTCGTATGCGTATTATAAAGCAAATATAGTTATCTTCAAAAATTTCGAACTCGAAATTTTGACTAATCTCCTGGTATTAGACTTAACTGAGTTCAAAAAATACATTTTTGGATAAAATTCGTCTCTTTGTTTATCTGTGACAAAGATAACTCCAAAATGTTTTGAGCTAGATGCATGAAATTTGGTGTATGGTCTTTATACCGAATTTGTAGATTTCTGTCAAAGTCAAAGATATAAGTTAACACTATAACTACAAAACTAAGAGAGTTAAATAGATAAAATTCGGAAGACATAATTAACATCTATAGTCTAGATACCTATCGAATTTGAGCCATATACTATAGCGGGTTGATTGTCTGTTGGTCTATACTTTTAGAAACATGTAAATACGATAACTCAAAAACAGAATTATTTAAAAAGATTCAATTTAGAATGGGATTTTGTGATAAAAATGTATTTTTTGCTCAATATTTTTTTTTCTCAATCGGTTGAGAAAAACGCATCTAAAACTCGAATCCGATTTTCGGATATTATTAGGATATTAGAAAGGAGTAACGTCAAATAATTAGTCAAGGACGACATGTTAAATTTTGTAAAAACTAAGTTCACGCCAAAGTTAATATTTCGTAACTATTGTACGACAATACAATGCAGGACGTTGGTTTGCTTACTATGTAGTGTCATAGTTAGGTTTCGGCAGTTTCTACTATGAAGGGTAGATCTGTTCATTTTATTTATACAGTTTCAGAAAGTGCGAAATGATCAACAGATTCAACAATCCTATTGATTATTATATTTATTTCAAATTAATCCAGGGGAGTTTTATATAAGCTTTATTGTGCTTAATTTTATTTAAGATAATTAAGAACAATAAGAATTTTTTCTAAAAGTATTTTCTGGAGTACTAGATATTTTACCTTGGAAAAATCGTGGATTCACTAATGGTAGCTTTTAAAATTCTGGATTTTTCAAAGGCACCTTAAATTGCAAAAGTTTAGAAACATTGCTAAATGTACTAAAATCTTTTTTCTTTTTTTTTCGATCTCGATTTCTTTCTATTTAAAAGTTTTAGAGACATTTCGACTTCTCGAGATGATGGAATTTATTGAGTAAAACTTTTAGATAATTCAGCTAAAATGATGGCAAATTCAATCCCACGATTTGAGAATTAAAACAATGATTAAATGCAAAAATGTAATGATGACTTTTTAAAAAAAGGAACTTACAACGACTCTTTTGATATTTAGGTTTTGCATGAAGAGGTTTCGTATGTTCTGAATGAAATTTTGCTTGTACCCTTTCGACGAGCAAGTATAACAACATTTAAAAGTAATTGATTATATGTGTATTTTTATAAGAGTATTATCGTATTTGTAAAAATTATATTTTCAGATCACTCACTTTTTATTTTATAACTAGCTGAATAATAATTTAAGGTTGAAAGTTAATGAAATGTCGGAACAAACTTGTAATATATTCTTTAAATTGGTACTATTTTTGAAACTTCGTTTTTATTCATTTACATGATATATTATTGTTTTTTTACCTTGTAATGTTAACCCCCGGGGGGCACCTCGAAATGACGATGAGATGCTTCCAGCATGGTGGTTGGATCTCGCCACCCTGGAGGGTACACAAAAAGATGGAGGTTTTGATTCCTCCCATCGATTACGAGACGTACTTCCTTCGGGAAGGGTTGTACTTTGACCGGTGATAGCCCTTAGAACTCAACCACAGTTCCCGCCAGTGTTGATGTTGCGGCGGTCCGGTCATTCAGTTTTCATTATCCGTGTGTCTTCGGGCGGGTTCGGCGAGTCGGTGATATGACTTACCTTGTAATGTTATTAAAATAGTCATTCGAAATCTTCTGAAATCCAGACGAAGTTCATTGTGAATTTATTTAATTTGATATACAATTAACCCTTCTACAAACACGGCATTGTGTGTAATTTCGCAACTTTTATTCATGTTCCTCAATGCGATATATGGCCTATTTTACCTATAAAACTCAGTAATATTGATTGATATCTCGTTCCGTATCGCGCGAAACTTAGATGAAGTATGTTGCGTATGCGTTGAATCTAATGTAGAACAAGCCCTTCTATAACACGGCATTGTGTAATTTTGGGAGCTCCAGTTACATGATACATGATTGATTTTACCTGTTAACTTTATTGAGATCTGTTGCTATCTCATTTCATATCATTCGAAGTCTCAAATGAAATACATTGCGCATGCATATGCACTCTAATATATATTTAATCCATGAACAACACGGCATTGCGTAACTAATTCTAAGTGTAGTTTTGGAATTTTTATTCGTGTGTACAACATACCTCTGATTTTGACAATTAACGTCACTGAAATCTATTATTAGCTTGTAGCAAATAGTTCGAAACGTAAATAAAATCTATTGCATATACATTGTGGTTCATCGGAACCTTCTACAATTCGAAATATAGTTCTTCGCAAACGTAGTAAAAAGTTAGGATACCCTTTCTATAATGCAGTAATCTCATAAAAATATCATACGAAATGTACTGCAAAGATTTTCTAATTATTGAAACATCACAGGAATATGACTCCCATAGACTTAATATTTAGCATTTTGCCATATTTCCTCTAACACGGTTCCGTTGCAACAGAATAGAGTTATCAATGTTAATAGAAGCTTGAATATATCACCTCAGTCATTAAAATATATAGTATTCAGTAATTAGTAGTAATAGATGATTTAAAGTAGTTGTATAAACAGTTATTTTTATATTTGCAATAAAGTCACAACCGTGATTTTAAAAACGGAGAATTGTTGCCGAATATATTGGTAACTTATGACAGTCCACTGAAGCTCCAGATAATTATATAACAAGGGGAGTGTCGATGCCTTTGCTGCGTTCTTGGGAAGAGAAGGTGACATTATTACTATTATTTCAATCTTTCTAAAATTAGATATGATATGATGAGGGATGAAATAATATTTTAAAACAAATACCTTAAACCCTCGTTGAAGTAATGCCCAAGGTTTGTCCATTTCAATATTATACAGATTGATGGAATGCTTGTTGGTGGTACAGATTGACGGAATGCTTGTTGATGGTACAGATTGTCGGAATGCTTGTTGATGGTACAGATTGACGGAATGCTTGTTCATAATATAGATTGACGGATTGCTTGTTGGTGGTACAGATTGAGGAATACTTATAATTCATATCAATTCATGTTATATGACGTATTCTAACAGTCATATTCAAACTTGACTCAATAGCTGTTGATGATATTGATTGACGGAATGCTTGTTGATGGTACAGATTAAGGTGATTCTTATCAATTCATGCTATATTACATTTTCTAAAAGTCATATTCGAACTTTGAAAAATGATTCAAAGAGAAAGTTTGAATTTATTTGTATTTATTTATTGCATCGTTTTCAAATTTCAATTCATATTAACTGAATAATCAATGCATGAATAAACCACACTTACGGGTATGTTTTCTTCATCTTGCAGCTGCATGGAAGTCGGTGCGTAAAATCTGTCCAAATGATTAATTACATCGCATTGCATTTTCCAGATTTAGATACTAAAAATTAGTCCATTTCTTTTAAATTAGTCATTTATGATTAGAGAAGGCCACTTTTTAAGTTTACGCGAACTGAAACGATGCATTTATTACCACTGCTTACTCCTTTCTCGAAAATAATAATGTGGACCTAAAGTGCAAGATTTATTTTCCTGTGACATTTATTTTTCTGCATCCTGTTTACTTAATTTTAAGCAATTAGAAGCATGTTTTGCGAACGATATCACGTGAACATCCGACTAAAAATATAAAAAAATAACAATCCCTAGAAAAAAAATTGCGACCGTTTTCGATAATTAGAGTTCATATTTTCTTATCGTGCTCTTAAATCTTACTTTCAGCACGAGTAATTGAAGTAAGAGGCTTCATCGTCTCTTCAATTTGTATTCGAATAAATTAACTCGCTGGACAGAACAAACATGGCTACCGAGGATCGAATTTAAGGCTTTCAACTCGACTGGAACTTCCGCGTCTGCCACAAGATGGCGGTTCTGATTCCGCGTTTCGGATTATCGACAACAAAGAGTTTTGTTCCCGTTATGCGGGCTCTAACCTTGACTAGGCAATTGTGCTAATAGAATTGTAATACCAAATTAATAATAAAAAAAATAAAGACCTGTTGAAGACAACAACGGTTGTTCTAAGTAGCTGGGTTTGCTTTGTACTTGAATAATTTTTTTCATGCTCTTTTTTTTTCCATCGTTCTTATTGAATTGGAACACGTGTTATCTTTCGTTAAGATCGTAACTGATTTTTTTTCTTTAATGTACTTATTTAATTGGCTACTAAGTGAGGTTCTGATCCAGTAAGCATGACGGTACTTTTGCTGGGTTTGTGTCCTGCTGGGATTTCGGAGAGTCAGGCACACGCTGTGCTTTGTTGTCCTTGTTATAAATTAAGAAATAGGATAGCGCGCAATAGATATCCTGAAGCGTCGAAGAGAATGTTTACTCGCGCAATTAGAACAAAAGAAGAGTTGATGCCCTCATTAAATCTTAAGTCTATGGATATTTTTTTTTCAGTTCTTGTTGCTTAAAACTTCTTGCAGAGATCATAGGGGCCAAGCAACATAATCACGTTTTGTTCACGTGGAATATATTATTTGTAATTTGCAGATACGATCCAGTTATTTTTTTTTTCATAGCTCATATCTACCCGTTGTAGGTTTTTTATATACTAGTATCGATTTCGTTGCATTTGGCATCTTAAAGTTGATTGTTGTATATCGCCAAATCGAAGGAATAGTATTGCTTGCCCCAAAAATTGTCTAACTTGATCTCTATAGTGTCGAGAAACTCTTGATATGTTGTTTAACTATCAAATATCAAAACTAATGACATGCATGAATCCTTCTTTAGAATTACAATGGTCAGGTGACATTATATAGAATTCTGGATCAAATATAATGAAGATTGAAATGGGATTCCATCAAAAATTCGCTATAAAAAGGTCCTAAGGTTAGTTATTGCATATTGTTCAAAACGGACTCTGAACAGTCTTTAATTTCATACCTCTGTTTCGGAATGGTGCAGCATATCCATGTTTGACCTTTGTGCCTTTAAAATCCAACTCCAATTCAATCCTGTTTCGAAGAGTCAGTGGTTATATTTGATTTTGAAATCTAACCTCAAATGAAAGATACTAATGAACTATAAGAATTTTATTATAAAGTTACAATGGTCAGGTAGCTTTCCTTTAAGATTAACAATAAACTGTTTGAGAACCGATGCCACAGAAACTCCGGTGTAAAACTGAACTCTATTGTCTGTTAAATTTGATATTAAGGTTTAAGAATCATCTATGTGAAATTATCTGGAAGAGTTGGTAAAGTGACTTTATCATTATAGCAGACGAAAAATTTTGTTTATACAAACTTAATCATTGTAGCAGACGAAAACTTTTATTGGTAAAGTGACTTTATCATTGTAGCAGACGAAAGATTTTGAAGTCCGTTTTTTATAACTCACTTAACTGCATTATGAGAATAAATATGATTCTATTACGACTTCGAAAGAGAAATTAATCTGGAAAATTAAATAAAATTGGATTAATACTTTATTTTATATACGTTCTCCTTTTAATACCTTTTATAAGAGCGATTTCTTGTGCATTAATGTAATTCGAAAATGTTTTAATTTAATCTTCATTCTGAGAAAACTATAAAACAGAAAATTTTATAGAGTATTATACCTTTTTCCTCCATCAATGTTCTAACTTCTGACATGAATAAGGAGACTTCAAATAATAGGAAGTTGATGGCTCGTAATAGTCGAAGGCGTAAGAATGGGCTTTTAGTGTGAATAATTTTATTTAAATGAGAAAATTCCAATTTAGTTTTCGGGTAGATTCTGAGTCATAATATTTATTAATACTGTGCTCTAAAAAAACAGATGAAATTGTATCGATTTCGCCCAAACTCCAAATATATTTCGAGAAAATCACTGTTGAGGAATATTAATTTAAATATTGGCTTGATTTAGTCAGTTTTAGTTAGATAAACTAAGAACCCCGGGGGGGGGCACCTCAAAAAGAGGATTTGATGCTTCCGGTATGGTGACTGGATCTCGCCACCCTGGAGGGTACCTAAAGGTTGGAGGATCTGGCTCCTCCCATCGATGATGGGACTTATTTCCTTGGGTTGTATTATGGCCGGTGATGGCCCTTAGGACTCAACCACAGTTCCCACCAGTGTTGCTGTTGCGGTAGTCCGGTCATTCAGTTTTCTTTATCCGTGTGCCTTAGGTGAGTCAGTGATATGACTTTAGTTCGATTAACTAACTTACTGCAATGCATGAGAAGTCAATGATGAAAATAATATCTGCACTAGAATTCCTCGATATGTCCCACTCTCAGTTAAAAGATGGAATTAAAATAATAATGAATATTATTCTAATATTATATATGATATAATAATGAAAATATTTAATTAAATTTATATTTTAGATTATAAATTCTGGCTTTTGTCTTAGTAATATCATATGCTTTTTCTTTATCTTGCAACTATAACGATATCTATCTTTAGTTAATTAGACGATATATTGTTGATCAAATTTGGATGAGGTAAGACGATTTTTTGACAAATAATTAATCTGTATTTATTTAGATTTTAGAAAATAAATTGTGGCTTTCGTCTTGCTAATATCAGATACCTTTTCCTTGTTGCATAGTTGTTTCTAATGGCACTTGTCACATACAAGCCCACTGACTTTAGAATTCAGTGATTTTAAGCCAAAGGTGCGTCTCTTTAATTTTTTTAGTAACGCCATCTAGGGCCAAGAGTACGACTTAGCTACATACACGTCACAATCCTTTTTACGGGGCGGACTTCATTCATGCATTTCATTCATTTATCCACAGATCGTAATTTAGACCTGAATCAGGTAACGATTACCCCTGATCCAATACCCCCAGTGGTATTACTCTCAATATGGATGACTTTGTGACCACGGCAGATTTATACGTGCGCCAGCCACCATACGCAAACTCTTTTACTTTATCTTACAATTATAACGATATCTATCTTTAATTGTTTAGACGATATATTGGCGATCAGATTTTGATGTGCTTAGAATATTAAGACGATTTTTTGATAAATAATTAACATTAATCAATCTCTATTTATTTTCGTTCTCCGGCTTCGACTCTATTGTTCTATAGATATTACACATTTCAACTTGTGCGGATTTCAACATTTTTCGATTCGAATTTTATTCTCAAAATCGATTTCTTTTATATTATAATTCTACAATGTTTTTCATGTCTCAATCACTTTTTGTATAAATTTATTCATTGTATTGTTTAATTAATCATACTTTATTCTCTGGTGTTTATATTTGGCACTGACCATTATTTTATGAAGTTTACTGTTCTAAGCCTTTGTCTTGTCTGGTCCCACAAAACTTTTTTAATCATTATTGTAGCTTTTGAATGAGTGAAAATTGTAATATCGTATTTTAATTGAAATTTTGTTTCTATTTCTAGGTGGAAATCAGCAGTTATATAAGGATCGTTTTTGTTTTATAAACCGAAGATTTAGTACGTTATTTATGGAAAACGGTCATGGTAAGTTAGTCAATATAGAGAAATGAATGTTTTGGAAATTAAAAATATGCTTTATATCATTGTTAATTCCCGTTTTTCTTAGAAGCTGAAAGGTCCGCAGGATGATTTATAAGAATTTTGTGTATTTTGCTTTTTTCTAAACGTTTTAAGTTACAGCATAGTTATCATATACTATATTTATGACTTAATAAACAATATATTTTCTACTTACGAGCTACCGGTTTATTTTTTCATTCGGGCTTCTCTTTTGTATCACAGTTTCTAAAAACATTTTTTAAAATTAACAGCCATGGATAATTGAGAGTTTAATGTATTTTTTTCGTTTTCCATAAAAAATTATATTGCTTACAATTGGCCCTTTTTCAGAAGCTATATAAATGTTGCTGTTACATTATATATGAACAGTAATTTTCAAGTGGAAAATATACGAATACAAAATTAGACTGAAGATGATTTTTGTATTTTACCAGATTATTTAGATTTTGTTGTTGTAGAAGAAGTTCTACTGCAACAAATTATTGTATTCATTTTACTATATTATACTTCTGTATTGAAAGAGCGTCTATAATTTATCAAGTTCTGTCATAATGATCTGTATTAATGATGGCTACCGCTCTGGTCGTATTGTTAATGGTCAGAGGGGAAGAAATATACATTTAATATGATTTAATAAAGATGTTTACTTGTTAATTAATTCAGTTTAGTTGTAAGTGATTTTTAGTGGAAATTCATCTCCTAAAGAAAAGTTAAAACCATTACCCATGAATAGTAATACAATTTGAAAATACATAGACACGGAGAAAATAAATATAGAGGTGAAAATCCACTAGAAATATAATACTTGTAATATATATATATAGATACATAAGATATAATACTTGTAAAAATATAATACTAATAATATAATATATTTGAACAGAAATTCTCATTATCGAATTGGAATAGTTTTGATTAAGATTTAATTCCATAATTTTTGTAGTTAAGGGGTTAATTATATGGAGAATACGCATATATGTTTTGTTTTTAAACAGCCTTTTTATTGCAGAATTATTACTTTACTTTATTCTTCTATATTGACTCCGCCGCTGCATTGAACGATTTTTTAAAAGTTCTTCTTATCATGGAGATCTATAATCAGTATTCATGGTAGTATTTATTAGAAGGTGGGGAAAAAAATAGCCGTTTAATGTGATTTAACCGAGAAGTAGCCGTCTATCAATTCAGTTTAGTTTTGTAGTTAATTGTTTTTTAAGTTGAGATTCGCCACTTAAAGGTGAGTCAAAGAATCGCCAACGAATTGCAACACAGTCTGAAAATCCGCGAAGGAGACGGAGAAAATAAATAAAAAGAAGAGACGAAGATGACGAAGCAAAGTAGGGGAGGAGAAGCGTTCGGAAAGACATTTCAGACAAGACGAGAGCGGCAGATTAACACAAAGGGACACTAATTTGAAATCCAAAACCTCCGTAAAGCCACTTGGCGATTTACCCTAAACTTCTCTGACACACAGCAAAAAAATGTTTTTATTTCCAAAGGGTATAGAAACAAAAATACCAAAAAAGACTTTTTTCTTTTTTTTTTTCAACTTAGTCGGTTGACCCCCGACCTCCACTTATCAGATTTCCCCGGGTCTTTCGACAATCGGATGGGGGCCCCTTCTCCGATTGCTCCCTAATGACGTGTGCTGGTGCCCCGGGATGGATGTGACGTCACACCCACCACGCCCTGTGTTGGAACGTCGATCTTCGACGGAGATTAGTGTGGGTTTATGTGCTTTTGTGGAGCCGTGAAATTTGAGCCATTGCTGCAGTAACGGATTCAGGATATTGCGCCATTATACGGTTGTTAGGTGACTTTTTTTTTGAGGTGGGTGTTTAATTACGGAATTAATGATGTGAGTTATTGCGGTAGACACTGAATGGAGTGGAAAAGTTAGCGTAGGAGATCGATTTGAATTGCTTTTACAGTTAGTGGAATATA
>JAPMOR010084905.1:408230-446788 GCA_026543865.1 Argiope aurantia
ACTGGGGGCCATTATACTCTG
The DNA here is from genome assembly GCA_026543865.1 of Argiope aurantia. NCBI lineage: Eukaryota > Metazoa > Arthropoda > Arachnida > Araneae > Araneidae > Argiope > Argiope aurantia. Next base: position 408,252 of record JAPMOR010084905.1, read on the forward strand.
TGCCCATCTGTAGTGTACCTTACAAACAAACTTTTCTCCTAATTAATTTTTAAAAAGTTTCCCCAATGCGTATCGAATAAATGAGTACGGACTAACTAAGTAAGTAATGATCTCCCTTTTCTCGTCACGACAAAAAAAGTGGTTCGCGGCAAAACAATGCAAGTCCTTCATAGTGGGCCTTTTTGCCTCTATGACCTCCGAGCCCGGCCGACGTGGATGAATTCGATACGTCGTACCAGGATGCTGTACAGATTTCACGGATTTGGTCCTACCCCACCGATGTTCTTCGAGGAGTTAGTGAGAACCACTTGGTCCTGAATCCGCAGTATCCGCAGTTTCAGGAAGAAATGAAACTTTGGCTAGTTTCTGTTTAAAACAGGGCATTCTTCGGATTTCTTTTGGGAAATATTTGTGTGGTAGGTTACGTCACTGCACGATCACTCGTTTTGAGTATTGTGGGTTTAAATAGGAAGAGAAAATGTGAAGAATTGATATCATGAGATATGGTTTGCTATTGAGGTTGTGAAGTGTTGGTCTGGGTGGTGGTCATGTGGAGATTTTGCAATGAGAATGTATTCAAGAAAAAGTTGTTTTACGTTATAAGCGGTGTAGATTATTTTTTGTGTATTTTGGAAGAACTTTTTACAAAATATGACACATATTATGCGTTAAGAAAATCGAAAATGTAAGGATCCGGTTTTGTAAGATATGACTGAGTTGAGATGATTCAATGTTGGTCTGGGTCATATGGAGTATATGCGATTTGAATGTGTTAAGAAAAAAGATTCTTCATATTGTAAGGGACATATAGATTATTTTATTAACATAAGGGACACGTCGATTATTTTATTCACATAAGGGACACGTCGATTATTATATTGATATAAGGGATGTATAGATTATTTTATAAACATATATTATATTATAAGGGAGATGCAGATTATTTTATTATTATAAGGGACATATAGATGATTTATTTAACAATATATTATGCAGTTATTTTTAAGTTAGTTAAAACACGCAATTATGCGATTTGAATGCGTTAAGGAAAATATACTTTACGTTATAAGAGTCGTATAAATTATTTTATTAGCATAAGGCATACAGATTATTTATTTAACAATAATATTACGCAATTATTTTTACTTAAGGTAAAGTTAAATTATTTAAAACAGTATAAATAAATCGTAGAGTTTTTTGGAAGAATTTATTCCTGAGTATTATGCATTAATTTTATTACGTCCATTTGCCGTTTGCAGCCAAATATAATGTTATTTCAGACTTTGTGCCTGCAAATAAAATATGAATTGTTCATACTTATTTCACCTACGAATAAAATGCCATTTGTAGATATTTACAAGATCTTTAAGTTAATAAAATTCTCTATTTAGTGGAGATAATCAATTACATTAAAATTTTGTTATAATTTCCGGATTAATTGATTACTTTTTGTAATAGAAGTTATGAAATTTATTGTTGGGTTTTGTAGATGTGTGTTATTGGAGGTTTTGAATTTGAATTTGATTAAATAGCATTTCTTTTTATTATTGAAGATTATTAAAGAAATACAATTTATTTCAATGAAGGGTTTTTCAAAGCACACAAAAATTTCGCATAATAATCGATATTATTAAGAAATTTTCTCCATCCTCCAATGCCTATGGGGGGGGGGGGGGAAAGAAAGAAATTGCCTAAGACGAATAAAAAGTGAAAATTATCACTTAAAATCGGCAACTACCACCTATTGAACCAGTCACAGCACATATCGACTCATTTCATCTGAGGAACAAGCTGAATCTAATTTAATAAATTTGTTCTAAATGAAATCGATGTTGCCTATATTCAAGAAATTCTTCATAGAATCGAATGTACAATATATATACTATTATGATTTTTGATATCTGTACAGAACTTCTGCTGCTGCTATTCTACCAAAAAAAGCATTAATCGAACTGTAAGTACAGACCCTGTAAGTACAGAGTACAGTAAGTACAGACCCGCTTTATTCGTAAGTATCGTGCCGGATAATGAGCTAATTCACAACCTAATTTATTACAAATGTTTAGAAAAATTCAATGATTGTTTATTTATTAAGATTACTTTCTTAAGGCTAAATATCATGACTATTTATTAGGATTAGTTTTTAGGGCTAAAATTCATGACTATTTGCTAAAATTACTTTTTCAGGGCTAAAATTCATGTCTATTTATTAAGATTACTTTTTTAGGGTTCAAATTTATGACTGTTAAGGCTATCATTCAGCGGAAAATTCAATCATTATTTAGAAAAAAAAAAATTGTGCATTTATGTTGGATATGATTCTGTATAGAATATTAGCGTTGCTTTCTCCTGATAAATGTGTTGACTCTTGAAAACCGAAACTTAAATATTTTTTTCTGGGGCAATTATCATCAGATTTTTTAGAAAGATGGAAGGAAAAAATTATTATAAAATGGAATAACTATGATGCATTAGAAGGGTGTTAGTTATTATTATTTGCCAGCGGATTCTAAAACCTTCCATGCTTTTTCGCATGCGTTAGGATGGGTTTAATTCGTCAAAATAAGGATGAGAGGTAAGATGGAAGGAGGGGATGTTTACATCTATATCTATCTATACTTATAATAAAGCTCAATGTGTGTGTGTGTATGTTGGCGCTCTACAGGCCAGACCATTCAACCTACAGCTACCAAATTTGGCACGTGTATACCTTGGAGGCCGGGAATGTGCACCTGGGGGTTATTTTTTCGGTTATTTTAAATAAATAAAATTAAAATTTTATTTATTTAAAAATTAAGCGAAATTTTGGCGTGTTTCTGCTATAACTTCCGAAAATATTACCGCACAAAAAAGATTTTTACATGAAGTTCAAGATCAAAAATTTATCTTTTAAATGATACTAATGTTTTAATCTTAAAATTAAATTTCTATTTTTAATGAATTTTTAAATAAATATTTTAACTATGTTTTTCAATAATTTTTTTCGTAAAAAATTAAAATTAAAATTAAGCACATTTCGCATTCATGGGAAAAAATTAGCTTTTTTCAAAGTGTTGCCATCACATTGATTAAAGCTCCAATTAAAAATAAATTAAATCTTTTTGGAAATGAAATCTGCAAAAATATTTTCGGCACGTGTCTGTAGGAAATGAAACAAATATGAAATATTATTTTTTCTAAAAAATAAATTCAAGAAAAATTATTTTATGACCTTTGCACTCTCTATACAGGGTGATTATTTAGTCCCGGACCCATTTTGATGTTTAATAACTCATAAAATAATGAAGATATAAACACACTTATGGCATTTATTGATGGAATAACTCATATATTTTCCTTTTCAGGTTTGAATATTTTTACTTTTGTAAATATCGTCTACGCGTGTGGTTAATTTCAGATAATTTCCTTTTCCAGTCTAAATATCTGTACTTTTCTAAATATCGTCTGCTTATTAATTGCATTTTTCTCTCTTTTGTTTTTGGCAACTATTGAAATGTTATGTTTACTTTTGACGTGTTTGTTCTATGTAGTACTTTTGTATGTGATGTTTTATTCGAGCGGATATTAAGGAGAATGCATAAACCACAAGAGAAAGCACAGATTTTATGGTGGTCATAGAGTTAATTTCAAATCAACTAAATCACTGACTTTTAAGAGTTAATTTCAAATCAACTAAATCACTGACTTTTAAGAGTTAATTTCAAATCAACTAAATCACTGACTTTTAAGAGTTAATTTCCAATCACTTAAACTGACTGATTTATGAAAATTTGAATATCACTATTCAATAAAAAAAGGATAATTTTAGATTTCCCATCAATCGCTTCAAAGAAAATACGCCAATCAGCGCGCAGGTTTCTCAAGATTAATTGGCCTAAGATTATGAAAATGTTGAGTTTTTCTAAATTTTTAACATTCAAAACTTCATAAATAAGTCTTAGTTGATCGTAGAAAATAGAAACATTCATTCATTTATTTAAATTTGGTGTGCCCATAATATTTTTCAGAATATGATACCTTACTGCATTAAATTTAGACTTCATATTTTTGAAATATATTTACTATAGGCAGGAACAAAATATTATTATTGATTTCATTTCAATACTTTTGAAAGCAAAACTAAAAGCTGAATCTGAGAAATTTTTGTTGAATTATTCTTTGAGATATTACATAAATTATGAAAAATATTTTGTAGTTCACATAAGACTTAAATACTGAGCGATTCTTTTTGCAATACTCATATTCAATAATAATAATAATAAATAAGTAACAATAAAGATGATAAATAAAATAAAACGCTTGGTTTTATTAAAAAATATCTTTATATTAATTGCAATTTCATCATTTCCACTTTAATTTAAAGTTGAAGTTTTACCGGAAATGACAACAAATTAACAAAATATATATAGTAAATTGAACGAAACGATCTAAACAGTATAAGTTTGGTATGACTATCAAAATTTGAAGATTTAAATTGTTTTTTTAAGAATCCTTTAAGAGACCAGTTACTTAAAATATTTAATTGAAAATTGTAGCGAGCCGTAATACTGGTGAACCGGCTGGTCGCCAAAGGCGGCTAGTAATTAAATAAACAGTAGCAAGAGGGTTTAACAATGTTCATTAGGAAAAAACTCTGCCTATCAAGGAAAACTTCAATATTGAAAACAATAAGTTAATTACAGTAAGTTCTTCCAGCACATATTAACCAATTACAAAATATATTATTCTTTATTATTTTCTGAAAGATTAATTAAAATAAATCTCAGGAAAAGATGAATTAAACAGAGATTTTGTACAAGGTAATTGACATCCTTTATAATTGGCAATCTTTACCAACCATGCAATCGGTTGTGCTATAATAATGTTTACCAATGCATTAAGGCAAATTAGATGTAGAAAACGTACAGTTTCTAAAAGTACTACGACAAAATTTTTTTTTTCTTTAATAAAAGTAATTTTTTTCTTTTGCTTTAGCCATAGCATATCAGATCCCTCATTTAGGAAGTAAATAATTGATATGTTTAACATTTGCATGCATTCCCAATCAAATTAAGATATGAAGCTAAAAAAATCATACTGGCGAGATGGTGGGTGATATATTACTTATGTTGGTAGCCACATGAGGGAGGGGAAAAAAGGATAAGTCATGGTAAGTTATAAAGATACCAAGAATATTTGTAGAGGAAAAATGTGTAAGTTCTGAGGAAAACGAGGAATGTGGTTTACCGTTTTTTAGACGCGGTGGGAGAAAGTTGATTGATATCTAACGGTGTAGTTCAAGGAAGAAGTAAAAAACGAGACTTGCCATCATTTGGAGTAAGTTCCTGCAGTTGTAGGGGGGGGACTCGAGAGCAATTAAAATGATGAGGAGACATTTTTTCCCCTTAACTTGGTTTTATTCTCTCACCCCCCCACCCCACCCCAGTGGAACTTTGCTTGGTAGTGTTCCATTTCTTCCCGAAAGTTCAAAAATTATAAATAGGAAGTATCTGCAGATTTCTGAATTTCATTGCATAAAATTTAAATTACTTTCATTGTTAGAATGAGTGTTTTATTAAAAAAAAAAATACTGTTTTTAACGACAACGCTAGAGAAGTCAAGAGCGCAGTTGCGGAGAAACATGAAATAAAGTTTTGCCGAGTTGTAGTTTTTATTGATTACAATTTAATGAAGCATTTTTTTTGTTGTTTTTTGAAAAAACTATACAACGAAATTAATCAATAAAAATTTGTTAGCTGAAATGTTAAAATTTTTTTATTCTCATATTTATGTGAAAGAAAATTTTTGATTATTTGATAAATATGTAAATTATATATCTTTATTTCAGGAGGTTTTATATTGTTTTATATATATTAAAAATGCCATGCTGATGCATCTAAAACAAACATTTTTTTGCTTAATTTCTTTCTAATGGCAATGCTATTCTGCTTAACTTTGAAGATATCTTTACTTCGTTGTGATTCTACTAATTAGCTGGGATTTTTTAAAAATAATTTCTGTGTTTAATTTTGTCTATATTTATTTATTTTTAGAAAATCCTACAGTCGTCTTCTTTAGAGAAGCTGTGATGGACTTGGCTTTCTTCATCATCGCATATGACCATATCTACGTTATATTGTGATAGCTATTTCCTCGATTGACATGACAGAGCAGTATTTTCACTACTGCATTTTCAGATTTTTGCCAAATCTTGTACGTTTCAGCACTTTCATTTGGTTTGAAAACCATTCTTGAAATGATTTTGAATGGAGTAGTTTATTTCTATATTTACAATACCCAGAACCAAAACATAACAAAAATGTGTATATTTTTATCTATTACTATTGTATTCTTAAAGATAGTAAAAATATATATTCCTCTTAATTATTGTTATTTAATATTAAGGATGTCTAAATTTTTTTAAACATATTTAATTAATTAATTTTTTAAAGATAAAGCTGTTATAGCATAATTGTATTGATATTATTTGTAAATTTATATATGTATGATTCAGAAATCCTTAAAAGTGGTTTTCAGAGTAGATTTACTTATTTACAGCCATCTACAAATTTATGTATGGTTTTTCATGAGTTGTAGGTGCTCACTTAAAAAATTGTTTGATAATTTTAAAAGAAATTAAAAGTTGATGACCAAAGCTAATTTTTCCTTAATAACTTCCTAACATATTTTCACAGAAAAATCAATTTTGCTCCTCTTGAAAGTTTTGAAAAATTAGCTTTACAGTAATTCTAGTTTTATTTGCATACGTTTTTCTCCTGCGTTTTAATAGTTTAAAATTTAAGCATATTTTTAAAGCCTTCTTAATTGCATTAGTAACTGCATATATATATATATATATATATATATATACATGTGCATTTAAATATATTAAATACATTTTTAAACACACTTGGGCGTTTCTAAATTAAAATAAGTTTAATATTTAAAATATAATATTCAAGAATGACGCATATTTATTGTATTGATTTTTAATAGAATTAAGATATTTCATGAAATTTTCAATTCATTCTGTAATATTTCGAATTTCTTGTTATTTTTCTCAATTTTTCTGTGAAATTTTTCTTTTTCATTATTATATTGATATGAGTTATTATAAAAGGTATTAATCAGTTTTTGTACTTTTCAAGATATTCAAAAGTAATATAAACTTGGGGAACCTGAAATCGCTATAAAAAATTTACATTATGAAATATTTAATAAGAGGACAAATAAAAAGTGCTATAAACGAGTGCAAAGCGTTCAAGATGGGAACATAAAAATGGTGTAATACTTTTTTTTTCAAATTTAAGACAGTACATGTGAATAAAACTTAAAGAATGAATAAAGAGTAATAAATGCGGATAATGAACTTATAAGAAGAATGAATGAAGATCAAGTGAAAATACAGACTCAGAAATGTGATGGAAGATGAGAAATAATCCAAGTTCAAGCTCGGACAAAACTGGTTTTCTCAATGATCGTCCAGAAGATTTGAAATCTGAGATCATTGTGAAAGCTGATTTTGTTGTCCTTTCACCTCGACTAGCGAGAAAGTGTGACATTTAAACGAAGATTATTATACGTGGATTAGAACCTCTCCGTCCTTCATAATATGGAACTGAACAGCTGATGAAATATGAGAAATACTAAACAACTGTATGGAAAAAAGATTGGATATGAAGAGATATTTTTTTTGTTTATTGTTTTTAAAAGTTTTAAAATTTGTATCTATCTTTTAATAATATGCATTATCGTCTGTTTTCTACATTGTTAAAAGAAATGAGGTAAGTAAATATTATTCGAAAAATAACTATGTATTTATAAATATGATGCGATTTTGTTCAAATAATATAAAACTCGTATCAGTAATTTTATTGCATGCATTATCACTTTTACTTTTAACATTGTAAAATCGGTAAGGCATATGTCCTTCATGATATGGAACTGAACAGCTGATGAAATATAAGAAATACTAAACAACTGCAGGTGGTGTCGAGTATGGAAAGAAGATTGAATGTGAAGAGAGAGCTTCTTTTTGTTTATTGTTTTTAAAAGTTTTAAAATTCATATTGGTATTTTAATTGTATATTTTATCGTCTGTTTTCTATATTGTATAAAAGTGACGCAAGTAAATATTCGTAAAAAATATGCATTTATATAGAATGTATAACTTTATTTATTTGCATTTGAATTTCAAGTGATATAAAACTCGTATCAGTAAATAAATTGTATGTGTTATTATTTTTACTTCTAACATTTTAAAATTGGATAGGCATACGTCCTTCATGATATGGAACAGAACAGCTGATGAAATACGAGAAATATTAAACATCTGTTAGTGGTGTCGAGTATGGAAAGAAGATTGAACATGACATCTTTTTTTTTGTTTATTGTTTTGAATCTACATTTTTTGTTGATTGTTGTCTACATTTTAATTATATGCATTTCGTCTGTTTTCTACATTGTAAAAAAATGAGGTAAGTATATGTTATTCGAAAAATAATTATGCATATATATATATTTATAACATTTTATTCATTTGTACTTAAATTTCAAATGATATAATAGTCGTAAAAGCAATTTAATTGTATATATTGTCATTATCATTTTTCATTAACATTGTAAAATCGAAAAGGTATACATTTTATGAGAAATAAAGGGAAATTTAGGCATTTTTGCGTATTTGAACAAGATATATGAAACTCGTTTTATGCATTATCGTTTGTAAAAAAAAAAAAAGTGAAAAGTTTAGCATAGATTTTTGAAACAAAATTTTCCGTGTTTTCATGGATAATGTTTATAGTGTTTAAGAAGAATTCAATTAAATTTATTTATCAAAATATTTGCAAAATATTTGTTTATCAGTTTATTCAAGAGTCCTAAAACTCATATTGCTATTTTAATTGCATGCATTTTGCTTGTTTACAACATTATAAAGAGCATACATTTTATCATATATTTAATTTCTTTACATTAGAAATTAAACAGATGATAAGTGAAATTTTATTGTTATTTTAAAATTTATATTGATATTTTATATCTTACAACATTTTTTAAAAGAAAGCAATTTATCATGCATTTTGTGAATCATACTAATATATTTTTTGTAGCGTAATTTATACATTCCTTACATTTGCGTTTCAAAAGACAATACTTTAATTTTTTTTAATATTCTAAATTGAATGCTGAATATTTTAAACTTATACATTGAAACTTGTTTTTAATATCATAAAAGGAATACAGGTAAGCTTACAGTTTGCGAATTTTACTTTTACTTACTTTTATCCATACACAATTGTTTTCAAGAATTGAGCTTCAAGAGAGATACGAAATCGCTGAACTGGCTTTTGGATTAAAGTTTGGTAATTCGGATTTATAACAGCAAATAATCAGATGCAGTGATTTATTTTAGTTGAATGTTTAAATTTTCTCATTGATCAAATTATTTTAAATCAATGTTTAAATTTATTTTATCCTCGGTGAAATTTGCATTATAGAAATCGTTTTTATTCTTCAATGTTTTCTTTTATTTAGAGAAGACGTTTGCAGTACCATCGATGAAAAAATTCTACAAGAATGCCGCAACTGAATTTTAAAAGAAAAAGCACTGTCAAAATATTGGAAATTGGAAAATGTTTCTTCTAATTATTATATCTTGTTTCTTTATTTAATCAAAAATTTTATTATGCAATATTTAAAAAAATGTAAAAGAAAAAACTAATAAGAAGACGGTTTTTATTGTTAAAGGTGTGCTTATAGGTATTCAATTTTCTAAAAAAAAATCTAAAAGCGAAAGACCCACCCCCTTTTTTATAATAATCTCTTTACATTATTTTAAAATTTGAAAAATAAGCATTTCAGTGGCACAAAATTGTATTGTAATGTTCCATTTTACAATCAATAACAATATCCAGAGTTTAAGAACTTTTGAGTTGAAGAACTCCATGAACCCTCCTACACATCGACATTTTTTCTCTACGATTTCTTCCCAATCTTAATAAACTGTAAAAATTATTTTCAATTCTATTTTTCAGCAAAATATTTTTAATTCTATTTTACAGCAATACATTTCATTGTTTTACTAAATTGCGTTTAGACATAATCGCATTGAGAAATATATATAAAATTTAGTTTTTTTATGTGCATGTCTGCGCTGCTATATATTTCAGTATACATTTAAAAGATAATATAGACGAATCAAGATTAAAACATTAGCTTGCTAGACGAATCAAGATTGAAACGTAACGTTATCTTTCTGCGATGTTTTGGATTAGAAATTATTAGATTATAATTACCTCAATTTTTTAATTACTAATATTATCTTGCTTCCATCGACGCTAATGAATTTTTTGAAAATATGTGCCTTTGTGTGTGCATATAATATAATAGGTATGTTTGTTTTCTCATTAATAATATTAATTAGATAAATTATATTGGATTTTTTAGCCAGAAAGATTTTCTGGAATTTTTGCTTAGGGTTTGAACCATCCTTAAACCATAATTTTTATTTTGATTTGAGATTTATATTTTCTTCTTTTTAACAATAATAAACATTACCTTTCTGATAAGAATTATTTCCGTTTCTTCGTCCACTTCTAATGAAAAATTTCTTTTCTGTTTCCTAAATCTTTACTTTTATTTTCTGTTTTTCCCCTTTAAAGTTCCTTCCTCTCTTTTCATTTTTTTATTATTTATTTCTCCATTTCTTGTCCCTTTTTTTTCCTTTTTTTTTCATTCAGTCATGCCTGACAACTAAATCTCAGAAAAACTCTGATGGGTTTTGCCAGATAAATGAAAGGTCGGGTGGAAAAATATCAGATTTCCGAATAAATCTGAAAGCTTTTAAAATTTTCTTGGAAGTGACATTTTTTTTAATAAGGCACAAAAAAATTGCTTATTTCCCTTAAGAATTAAAAAAACATTTAATGAGAAATATTTTAAATTATATTTACTGTAAAATGTGAAACTATTTTCAGGTTCATTTGTAATGAATTTAATCAAAGGCAATTTTTGGAAACTCTTCTATTTGTACATTAAAATATATGTAAAAAAATTCATTATATTTATTTTCTAATTTTGATGCTATAAGTTATTATTAAGGTTACGAAACCTTGAAAATATTTGCTTCTCGGATTCATTATCAGGTGGCGTCACTTTAGATGTAAATAAGCTTCAGATTTAATTAAATTAGTAAATGAAGGGATGATTCCGAAAATATGAAAATATTTTGGAAATTAAAATTGAAAATACTTAAGTATATAACATTTTAACGCACACGAAAAAATAAAAAGGGAAATAATATTGCATAATTTGAAAATAACATTTTATAAAAATACAAAAAAATATATAAAAATATGAGTTTATCCTTTCTCTATTTTAACCTTATAACACATTCTGTAGCTATTTGGATGCATGTTTTTATTTCTATTTATAAACTTCCCATGACTCTTCCAAAGGGCAACAATGCATCTTTGGAAATCCTTTTTTAACCCTTTAAAGGGCCATTTTTTTCTAGTCATATTATGTTAAAATATTTTTAGGCTTGATATCAGAATAAGAAAATAGATAAATTTAATTTGACTAATTAATTAATTTGGTTAATTAATAATTAAGTAACAAATCAAGACACATCATTTTGTCTCAGATAAAGAACTGAAGCATCTCTGACTTACTAAAAAAATTTGTCTGAACTTATGCCAACCTACATAATTTCATACAAAGATTGATAAATTTGGTGGGAAGCATACTTCCCACGGCCCTAGAAAGGGTTAAATGCCTTTTTATAAACATTTGTAGTACGTACATGACAATAGTGGTACTAAAATTATATTCAAATTGAAAACTTGAACTCTATTTATAAATAAAGAATATTGTTGCGATTATTTTTTTGTGTGTTCTGCGTTGCTTACAGTAGCACGTGAAAATCTGAGAGAGATTTAGTGGAGTGTAAAGCACAAGCTAAAAAATATATCAGTTTTAACTGCTTCATACATCACTATCTACAACGTAGTGTCTCATAATCTGAAACATGTTAGTTAATTTTAGTTTTACCCCTTGAAATTATTGGTGGATTCTTGAAAATTATGAATAGAGATTTTTAAAAAAAACCCCATAAAATATGTATAAACATATGCAAATTCGTTATTTTTTTGTATAAAATGCAACAAAAAATTAGTTTTTAGATGCAGAATGAATAAGAACATTGGTTATCGTCGTTTCTTTCCACTTCATACATTTCCAAATAAGCAATCGAAAAAAATTGCATTGATATGGCAATTATTTAAAAATAAAGTTAGAAAAAAGGTGTAATTTATATAGTCATTTAAGGTAATTTAGGTGTAATTTATATAGTATATTTTATCAAGTTTTTATTTTATAGATAATTGAATGAAACATGTATAGGTTATTATAATGCAAGTCCAATGCAACGAATATTGTTTGTTGCGAGAATCCCGCTGTTATCGGTGATTCGCAGTATATTTTTATTATTGCAGATAATCAGCAGAAGTGTTCTATAATATTCCCAAATAATCTTACTGCCATCCTCACATGAATGTCATGGATCTCGGCCATGCTTTCGGATTTTAATGTTTTAAAATTCGCGCACATGAACGTTTTGAATTTCTTAGTATAGTGAAGTAAACCGTGAAAGCATTTAGAACACTTTTTTAAAACCAATTGAAATCAAAATTTGACCAGCGGTACAATTTTAGTGAAAAAATCACATACTAAATTATATTCATTTTAAGCCATCACGTTTACATGCATGCGAATGTACAGATCGATAAACAGTCAACCGTTGACGGTTTCGATTCAAAACTAGATGGATAAATAAAATATTATACACATTTTAAGCATCTAGCTGCTTACGTTTTGTAGTTATTACCTCGAGAGAACACCGGGCGAACCGGAAAAATCAGTAAAATACGGGGGATTTAAAAAATAATATATAAAGCAAAAAAAGCAGAAAATTTGAAATTTTCCTTAAAAACTTCTTGAAGTAATTTTAAAATTGTTTTAAACAATTTTTTTAGATGAAAAAAACTAACAAACTAAATTGTCGATTTCTTTAAACATTGTAAGAATAAAAATTTCGTTGCAATTGCTTTAAAAACGAAATAATTCTCTTTGCGACTGTTAAACTGCAGAAGTTCATCCCTTTCCTACTTTCTCTCTTTTACATACATCAGTCCATTTCCAAGACAGAAAGTTACTTCTATGATAATTGGCCGCCGAGGTGTACAAAACATCATTAGCGATATTGTCCGAAAAACATTTTTCGACGTGCTTGGCAGGATTTTCCAGCGCAAGTGGTTAAAACTTTGGAATATCTTTTAGTCATATTAAATCCCTATTTTGGTAACATAAGCTATATGCAGGATTTTCAAAGATAAAGAATTTGTAGATGCTTCTATAAATCTACATCTACCAGAAATGCATTTTTTTAGCTAAAACATTGGAGTAAAAAAAAAAAGAATGAAATTTTCGTTTCATTTGTTTAAAATAAACGAATGTTGATTAGAATGGGATACAATGGTGTAAAAGATGCAGATGTGAAGATTCAGTTGAAATAAAGGATGTCAACAAAGAAAATTTTTTTTACTATTTATTCAAACGAATTCATATTTTTTCAAACGCTTCAATCCCAGGAAGTACTGCTCTCTATAAAACACATTATTGTATTATCTAATTGATAATTAAGTAAAAATATATATTACTTAGATATGAATTTTAATGAAAATAGCTCTAAATAGAAAAGAGATGTGCATAATTATTTCATATTCGTTATTGTATTTTACTTTATTATGATTCGGTTAAAATGAGAATTATGTTATGACGAATTAATTTGGACTGTTATTAAAATGCATTTTTTTATACTCATAAAAATAACGCGAAATTTTAAAAGCATTTTTTCTTAAAATGAGAAATCGAAAACTTGAAAGTGTAGAATTAAACAGTTATTTTCGTTTTCGATTGAATGATTGGCAACTATTTCTTGCTCTCTCTACAAAAAACAAGTGTTCTAATTGCATTAGCTATCATATTTATGTAATCGATCGTTCTCAGGCATCAATTCTATTAAAATTCAGAAATCAAGCTATTCGTGCCAATTTGCAATCAAGCCGTAAAGTAAAAGTGACCAGCTAATACCGGTGATCGATTTTTTCAACAAACACAAAGCTAATGAGGCTTAAAACCTATGAGGAAATTTTTAAGCCTAATTTTTCTCATTTTTAATAAAGATATAGTAAATATTATTACTTATAATATCTTTTTTAATTTTCATAGTTTATAAATCTAATATATTCATTTATAATACTTTGACCCCTTTTCGTTATCTTTGCTTGATAAGAATTTTTGTACTGTTAGATACTTCATACCCTCACCACTATTCAGAAAGAAAAAAAACTGCATTTTTATACATTATATGAATAGGCAGAACAAATGAAAATTTCTGTACTAAATCTATGAACGTAAACTGTACTTTCACTCAAAGAAATGTTTGAAAAAATCATCGGTAAGACGACATTTACATCAAACTAACTTCGCTACTAAAAGGAAATCAGCATTTTTTAAAGCGATTTATATCAAGTTAATACGATTAATTCAAAGTAATTCTCCAATGATTTCCACTGTTTTAAGTTGAAATAGTCAACATTACCCGTTTATAGTTCATGCAGAAATGCATTAGTCTATCAACATTTATTTATATATCACACCCATAGGTGGGAAATTGGACTTGGCACCCATAGGTTGCCAAGTTAAAAGTTCGATAGAACAGAACAATATTGCACATTTTCAATTCTACCAATATTATTTGATTAATCATGAAGTTTTTAATACTACAAGTCAATTGCTAACCTGAAAAATTGGTTCTAATATATTTTAAGTAATGTGTTTTTCTAATATAAGCTTTCAGAATTTATACACGATTATTACATTTAAAGAATTCTTAAAATAAGCTAAAATATTAAGACTATTACAAAAAAAATTAATTTGTATTCTGAGAAAACTACATGCGATGGAATGAGCTATTCTTGTAGTTTGTGTGTACTTTACCCGAGTATAATTAGTTTTTTTGATTAAAGAGTAAATGTACAAAGAATAACTATTTCTTAGATATTAGTAACTTCAACTACAAGTAATTTAAAAGAATTCTTCATAAATTTTTTTCCTGCTGGAAAGAGCTTCAATTCTTAATTTTATTTTAAAAAAGTCTCTAATAAATTAAAGTAAAAAATCTTAAAATTTTAAAATATAAATTTAAGGGAAACAAAACATGAATAGAGTAACCGACAATTTACAAAACATTACAGATAGGGATTAAGAAATTAATATAGACACTGTAGACATTGATATTTATCAATTTTTCTTTGGTAATTGTGTTATTCCATTTTAACGTAAGATATAATTTTTTTTTAAATCTTGAGATTTAAATCATATTCGAATGGAAGACTAATCAAAGTGATTTCCCAATTTTATGGAGCGGTGCTTTTATTGGCATTTTTCATTTATGTAAAGAAAATAATTTTTTTTGAAACGATATTTAAAAGGTAATTATAAATTTATTTTATAAATGGACTCTTCCAATTTAATTTTGAACAAATTGCAAGCTCTAAAATTGTGTTTTAATTGTATATAGATCAATTCTAATAATAATTTCTATTAATAATAACTAATTCAATAAAAGATAAATGCATTGTTATTCATTCAGACATTTAACTATGCTGTAGTTAATTTTTTCCCCTAAAGACAGCTGCTTTAATGGAACTTAATAAACCATAATTATCAACTTAATAAATCATCGATTGCTGTATTGGCTATTTGTAACAAAAAATTGCGAAAGATTTTAATTAATTTATTTTTGACTTATTGATGTTAAATTTTGTTTCGAAACACTTTGTATGCGATTTCTTGACAAAAATAAAGTAAAAAAAATATTCTTTTTTTTTTTTGAATTACTGCTACTTTTAGGTGCAAAATGTATTTAATTTATGTGGTGTCATAGTCATTTGACGAAAGTAACTGCGCATTTAATATTGATGTGTGCATTATTTTAGCATTTCTGCTGTGCAATCGACAAAATAGTATTCATCATTTAAAATCCTTTAATCCGCCCAATTTTCCTTGTTATCAACAACAATCTTTTTATCAACAATATTCTTACTGCCATTCTGTGAAAGTTAAATTTATTTGGAAAAAAGATTATATTGTACAAAGGTGTTGCATCGTGTGCATTGAATTGAATTGAAATAATTTTTTTTTTTAATCCACGCAATTTTCCTTGTTCCTTAATGTTTTTAGCAACTATATTTTTACTGCCATTCTAGGAAAATTAAATTTATTTGAAAGAAAGATAATAATATATAAATATGCTATATTTTTAGAAAATCGTCTTCTTTGAATTGAATTAAAACAAAAATAATAATTCATTGAGATGCAATAATTCTTCCGAAATATATGCTGTGAATTTTAAAATTTGATGTGTTTTATTGTGACGTGTATTATATGAGCATGAATTGACACCACTTTTAAATAATAATATTCTTATGAAAATAATTCAAAAAATTCTTAATAAATGATTATTATAGTATAGAAATCTTCAACGCTAGTTGAAAATTTGTGCATTTGCAGCAAATAAAAAAAAATTGCAAATAATTTTGAAGAGAAAAATTTCCATATGCATTTATTTTCAAGTGAAAATGAATACTTTGCTAAAAGTTAAATCCAATACCGTGATTCGAATTATTTCTTTCTCTATTTGTAATTCTTTCCTGCAAGAAGTGGCAACAAACGAATTTATCAAAATATTTGTCAAATAAATAAATGTTTCGTAGAAGTTAAGCCTTAATAATAATTAGTCGTAATTTTTCAAAAAAAAATCATCCATACAAAAATAAGAATATAACATATTTTATTGTTCCATGAGCACCAGGCTTCGAAACAGAATACAAATAAAAAGAAGATACAAAATATTTGCTACATATGGTAAGTACCGATAAAAATGTGTAAAATATCATATATCAAAATATGAACAGTGATAATTTTTTCCGTAGCATGCGATTAAACGTCCATATGAGACAAATGATAATTTCCATCATGATTTCTGTTACAGCACAGCTGTTGAGAACCATGAGATGAGTCCGTTGTATAAAAAAAACATTGCACCAGTGTCATATAGCGAGATATTTTTTCGGTGTCCAGATTAATGTGGGAAAAATATTTCAACTTTTTTTTATATATAAAGATGCAACTGATTTCCTCGTTCTTATATACATAGTTAAGCACTGACTGAATAACAAACCGCAGGAATTCGAACAGTAATAAGCAGCTGTTTTTTGTTGTTGTTGTTGTTGTTGTTTAACAACTTGCGTAGAATTGGCAATGCAGATGTTCTAAGCTTTATTAACTGCATGCGAACATTTCATTTGTTGTATAATGAGCTTGCGCCTGATAAAAGAGTTCTATCCAACTGAAAGTCTATTTTAAAGATTCGTCATTTTGTCGATAGTGTTTTTCAAATTTAAATATGTTTTTAATGTTAAAGTATATTAATTATTTTGAAAAGGAAACTTATTAACAATGTTGATGACTAGAAAGAATTTAATCCTTTGATGTATTTCAGTATTTCATCTGACGTTCTATTTCCTACCTTATATTTTCATCCATTACGGACATTTATGTCCTTTTTTTAATGAAATTTAAAGTTATATTGCTTTTGATATAATTTTTTTCTGTACGATTACTATTTTAATTTCAAAATTGAATAAATTCGTACGATTTACGATAAATGGACTCGATTGACTGTTACACAATATATATGAAAAATTATATATTTCACGCCATAGATTAATTATAATATACTTTAAAATCCCGAGGATTATACATTTTTTTTAATCATAAAAGGGGTTCAGTCAGTGTTAAATAATATCTTTGGTATAATTAAAAAATTCAAATAACTTATGACAAGCGCCATTTTTTAATTTTGTCATTTCTACCACGTCATCTAACAAACATTTCTTTAAAATTAAATAAAAATTGGTATTTACAGAAAAGCCAAAGTTCATTCTTGGCTATACTTTTTACATAAATCTCAATCAATATCCCACGGACACCGACTAAACACTCGCCAAACTGTTTCTCCTGAATTCTTTTAGAAGCACGTCCAGTTTTCATCAACAAGGCTTCCATTGCCCACATACGAAGCCGTGTTTACTGGGTAGGGTCCCCCGAAATCATCTATAAGGGGAGGCAAAAGTCCAGCATATTGCCTTACATTGGCAGGTGGGAGGTACTGGTCAAGCTCAGATTCATCTAAATTGTCCATAGCCTCTCTAGTGAGCTGACCGACATCTACATAGCTGAAGTCGATTGGTGGTTCATAAGTGTTGCCATCTGTGGAAGATAAATAAATATCACTTTTAATTCATCTTAATTAAATGCGTTTGAAGAAAATTTTAACAAAAAATTTAAATTACAAAATATCAAAAAAAAAAAAAAAAAGATTTTTAGCGTATTATTTATTAAATTAAATATCAATTATTATTTCATGTTTATGAAACACTTGAAAGCAATTGGATTCGAAATCTTTTTAACATATTTAAGCACATAGTCCGATTTTTTTTCTCCTTAAATTGATGCAAGATTGACTTATTCGATGTAAGGCTCAGTCACTGCTTATGAGATTTGTTCTAATACGATTTATATTTAAAAATACGTAAGAGTTAATTGAATTTGTCGGGAATTAGTATCATATGCGTAAGGATTTATGTTCTGGAAAAGAAAATTATTAATTAGTCTTAAAAATATAAGATTAATTTTCATCGATTCATTGTACAGAACTTATTTTTCTTTAACATGGGGAAATTCAATACATGTTCAGTATAGCTGATGTGTCAAATTAGTATGTTGTTCTGTTTAAAAATATTTTTTCTCTAGGTTTTGAATACAACAGTGACGGATTTTACTTTTATTATTATATATTATTTGATAAAAATATTAAAATTAAAATAAAATTCAAAATTTTGAATTAAGTAAAAGAAATTAGCAACGATTTGTGTATAGTTTTCTTAGTTAAATCTGGGAAAAAATATTAATAAGACATTTTATAATTATTATAAAATACATTTCTGTCAAATAGTACAGCTTTTTCTCTCTGATGTTTGTTATAATGAAGCGTAATATGATATAATATGTTTCTTGTAATAAAAAGTCATGATATTGGAGATACGTGATCAGAATTTGTATGTTCCAATATCAAATTTTGCTATTTCAAACATTTCTGTAATGGAAATGGAAATCTGTCATATGTTGTTATGGTGATGTTATATATTTCTGATGTCAGCTAAACATAATGTAAATGTATAAGTTTGCTTTTCTAAACAAACAGCAATAACTAAAAATCGAACGCTATGAGCACGTTAGGTTTTTGTTACATGCTATATGGGAACATTTATAAATTTGTATGATATAACAATATATCTAATCACAATTT
This sequence comes from Argiope aurantia, assembly GCA_026543865.1. NCBI lineage: Eukaryota > Metazoa > Arthropoda > Arachnida > Araneae > Araneidae > Argiope > Argiope aurantia. The sequence continues at coordinate 427,726 of JAPMOR010084905.1, forward strand.
TTTTTATCGAATTCACGTTATACAAAAATGCGTAATATGAGAATCCACTGTACTTTAATCCAACTCAATTTACATCAAAGCAAGTGAGAAAAGACGGATTCGTAGTTTGAAATTTTCATATTTTATTAAAACCTCTGTCTCTGGTAGATACGTGACATAATTTAAATGATTTAATGGTAGTTAGAAATCTCATTGCACTTTTTTAAACGATACGTGTTAAATAGTCATGAATGCAGTCATCCTTAATCTCATTTCTTACATTTTTAATGATCAAAGTCAAGTCAATGATTAAAATTCCCAGATTAAATGCATCATAATAAGGAATGAATAAGAATAATGTCGTTGTTTTTAAATTATTAAAATATCAGCAGAATCTAGTGATGATTTTTTTCGCATAATTTGGAAAGTTTAGGATTGGGATATTAGGATTTGAGGATTTTTTTGTATTATGTAGAGGTTATCTTATAGTAAAAAAAGGCAAACATAAAATAATGAGCTGTAATGGTATAGATAAGTGAACAGCTAACTATTGCCGAAAATTATATTGAAAAATTTAAAAACAGCATTTTTAGTCGTTGAACAGTTAATCGTGTTTCGATGTTAAATATTTAAAGATGAATTTTTAAAATAATATAAATGTAGATGAATGAATCTTAAAAAAATTGTCATGTTCTGATGCTTCAGATTAAAAGTTCGCCCCTCGTTTAATTTTTTAAAAATGATTTATTCAATGCAGAGCCTATTGGTGGAAGTTGAAAAGTTTTCAAAGGGATTGTTGTTAGATAAAACTATAAAAATATAATTAGTTCTTAATATTTAATTTAAAAACGCAAAGAATTCGTTATGTCTTTCTGAAATTAGTGCTTCAGAGGTAATAATTTATTTAATAAAAGAAACCTGTAATAAATAAAGTCTGAATGTGAGAAAATAATTATCATCTTTAATATAAATGTAAGGTAGTTTTAAAATCTTGACGATGTTGAAACTAATATGATGTATAAAGCATATACAGTGGTGATATTTCAAATATGGTACATATATATCTTTTTATTCAAATATCTGCTGCTGTGGATTATTTGTGTCAGCGTAGCTAAAATTGACAGTATGGGAAACCTGTTTGATTATTAATATCATTATCAGTGACAATTTAAAATGACATAATCGAATTTATGATTTAATCAGCACTGTATGCAATTTTATAGCGTCTTAGGACTACAAAGTATTTCTGGAAATCAAGCGATTATTGTTTCCATCATAGATTTTTATTGTTCCGAATATTGATTCTAGATTTTTAAAACTCAATTAAACTCAAATATATTGACTTTGAAATTCAATAAAATCGTATCAAAACAATCTAATTGTAATAACAGTAATCTAATTGTGATAATGACACGTTTAGTTATTTTTCTCAGACTAACTATAACTAAGAATCATTTTATTCATTTGATTTAATTTTTAAATCAGCATCTAATATCAAAAACTTTGAACATTTCTACATATTATATATTTATTTAAATGTTTAATCGGTTCTGAAGCTATCGAAATATTTTATGTCTTGAGATGAAAAAATCAGATATATATTATTTTTCGAGCACTTTACTTATGCACTTTCATATGGACTGTACAGATCCTGTAAATAGAATTTTTCTGCTTGTATGCGGGCTTATACAAATGCTGTAAAATTAAGAATTTTATTCCTTTTGGTGAACTAATTTCATTCTTGTATAATTATTCTATTAGCTATTTTATACCCCTACCTCAATGTATCGTTCATCTATATTGTTTGCTAATGACTTCATATTTCTCCCACACATTCTCGTTTTAAAACAATATTTTGAGATTTCATCTTACTGTGATTTGAAGGCTCATGTAGCTTCAAAGAACTTCATCTCTTTTCAAATGATACTTTGAGTTTTCTATCTTATTCACGAAAACGCATACTTTTATTTACTCCATGAAGTAAAATGCACTGACCTGTTTTGAGCCTTCTGTTGAGGGTGGTGAGCGTCTGCAGAGGAGGGCTGGAAGGTGGCGTGGGTGGACTCGAGGGGTTTCCGGACCCGCTCTCCATTTTCACTGAACCGGAATCGGAGGAATCACTATACTTCAGAGATCTGCAAAGAAATGAAAAAAAAAAAGGTGTTTACAGATTTTTACTTATAATCGTCTTCAGAATATCATAATCGTAACAAAAATTTTGTAAAAAATGAGAAATGAAAACAGAATTGAATCGTTAATTCATGTTTATTCTGGTGGAAAAAAAAAATATATATATATATATATCTCAAGCATGTGAATTCTTAAAGTAAAATTTTATTTACTATATTATTCTCCTTTATTTCAATCCTTCACCTTACGATTTTTACTTATCTGCCATCAACAGTTATGCAAATGCACATAAAGTAGAAAAATGTAGAAAACTTATATAATTGCGATAATAATGATACTTATGATTCAATTTGATTGTGATGGATTAAAAATTTAATAACTCATTTGTAAATTAAATATTCTCTATTAAAATTTTTGCTTTACATTAAAATGTAATAAATAAATTATTAAATTATGTGAAATTAATTTGAAAAGTTTAAAATTTTTAAGTTCTGCATATATAAGTTAGTGCGCATTCCATGGTTTAAATTTAGCTCAGATTCAAAGTTATATAATAATTTTCATAATAATGAACTTTATAATATGATTATTAATATTTATAATAAAAGTCCCATGTGCTTATTCTGAACAGCAGAAAATAAAATCAGTACAGTGAATTTATTACTTAACAAACTTTTTAATTAATGAAAAACTGAGATATCAATATTTATTACACCCTATAATTGCGATTTTACTTACAGCGTTGCATACAAATAATATATGATAATTTATAGCGCGTCAGTTCAAAAGTACTTAGATTTCTATATAAAATATTTATTAACCATATCTTTATATTTTTCTTTGTTAAATTTTTATTTCATGAATTTTTATGAGATAACGGTTTTTTTTAAAACGAATATTGTCTAAATACCTGAATACAATTGTCGTGTTAGCCTGACCAGCAGGTTGTGGGGGCTTTTCATTGCCAGATTTTGTTGCCTTCTTTCTTCTGGGTTGGTATTTGTAATCAGGGTGTTCCCTCTTATGGATAAGACGAAGCCTTTCAGCCTCTTCGATAAACGGCCGTTTGTCTTCTTCATTGAGTAACCTAATACAAATACAACAAATGAGGGTTATTAGTAAAATACAAAAGCTGAATATCATTACAATCGAGAATTTGCTTGTGTAAAACGTAACCAAAGAGAATAATACAATGCAAAACTTTATCATAAACATAAATGATAAAGTTTTGCATTGCTTTATCATAAACATAAACATCATAATGAGATGCACAATTTACCTTTTATAATTCAATTAGCTCTTTTGTTATTCATTCTAAGATATTATAGGTATTAGATAAGTGGCAATAGCTGACAGTGATAATTCAAGGTTCTCTAGCTATTCTAGAAAATCTTAACATTGATCGTAACTATAACACGAGACTGAAATGAAAGTGTAGTTAAAAAAATTAGAGAATTGATAATTTTAAAATTTACATTTTTAACGTTTAAAATATTTTCATATAAGTAAGAAGTGGGAAATTCGAGTCATTTTATTCCATATTTTTTTAAAAGTTGGAAAATGGAATCTAAAATTGGGTCCGAGCCGTTTCGTTACTTTAACTGGATTTTAAAATCGTTCAAAGAACTTAATATTTGCAATTTTGTAATTTTAAGGCTAAAATGAAAATGCTATACATAAATACGTCAAAAATAATAAAGTGTCAAAAATATAGAAATACATAGAAAATATCTTTTTTTTAAATAAATCATTCGAAATTTTTAATTTAATTAGTACACGATTGAATTAATGCCAATAGTAAGCATTCTTTTATCTCATCGTAGTATTCAGATTTCTGGCACTCAGGTTATTTAAGAAAATTATTGAAAAAAGTAAAATTTTTTTGAATATTTTGCAATTTTTTTATATATTCTTTGTACCGAAATTGAATTCTAAGAAACTGACTTATCAATTAAAATACTTTATGGATTTTCATATATATATTTTATGCTAGTATTTTATAAGTATATATATGCACATGTATCGTTTCAAAGTTTCTGTAAAATCATTTAAAGTTCTTTAACGTAGAAAATAAACTGAAATTAACTTTAAATTAATTTAATATGTAGAATTTTTTAGAAACCCGAATTCCTTTTAACTCATATGAGTATATTTAATTACATAAGATTGAACTTATTAAAGAAATTTTAATTAGAATTTTGACCTTTTAAGTAGGAAATTCAACAATTAATTTTAATGTGTAGAATTTCTTTGAGATACTAAATTTCTTTAAACTCATAAGATTTTATTTAACTACACTAGAGTGAGTTTATTGAGGAAGTTATAATTAGAATTTTGACCTTTTAAGTAGAAAATTCAATCGGTCAAGATGTGAAATACCGATATCTGAAGCGCCGAAACTATTTATCGATATTACTTCCGCATACTGTGTTACAGTTTTGCAAAGATTTATTGCGCTCTTATAAACCATTCAAGTTGTTATACGGAAGAGCTTAAATCAATATTATTGGTTTCCGGTATCCTATTTATTATAATTGCGCATATTTTATAAAGAAACTGTGTTTCCTTCTTATTTTTAGCATGAAACTAAATATTTATATAAGGATTGCTAGATGATTTAAATTATTGAATTTTCAATGCATAAACTGATAATTTTATTCCGTTGGAGTAATGATTTTTTTGAAAAATTTCTTTTAAAACTGTACATTATAAAGAGCGCGTATTAAGTTTCCTTCTTGTTTTCAGTATAAAACTAAATACTTATAAAAATGTAAATAAATTATTCAAATTATTGAATTTTTAATGTACAACTTGATAATTTCATTGCGTTGATGTAATATTTTTTTATTCCTTTAAAATTGTACATTATAAAGAGCGCACATTAATAATTGCACATATTATAAAAAATTTCCTGCCTTGTAAATAAAGTTAAAAATATGACATTTTTTTTTAAGATTTAGAAAACAGTTTTTTTTATAAATCATTTATCAAAATTAATGCAAGTGTTGACAGTATAGTAATCCAGTCTTTAATATTTTAGTGGTTTTAAATTATTTTAAATATTTAATGTGGTATCTTTAATTTTGATTTATCGATTTCAATGAATTTTGAGATTTTTAAAAAGATTTTTTTTGATATCTTATTAGATTTTTTCATGTAATTTTCATGAAATTTGTTTTTTACTCTACGAACGAAATATTAACAGTTGATTAGTAAAGTATTGCAATTAATTTTTTTAGCAAACTATTCCATTTCTTTCATTAGATGCATATGCACAAAAATTTATCTTGAATAATAATCATTTGTCATCTTTTATTGCCCGAATTGAACTTAATTTCGACTGACAACAGATTGTAATTGGATTTGTATTTTTCAACGCTATTTTCGTTCTAACTTATAAAAATTGTACGTAAAGCACAAAAATTCAATCTGTGTGTATATCATTTTGCTGCAAATAATGCATAAGGTGTTTAATATATTCTATATTGTATGTATTGAAAACAAAAGTACTATCTAAACTATTTCATGAAATCCTTTTTTTTACTCTACAAGCGAAATGCTAATAGTTGATTAAGTAATGTTTTGCAATTAGTTTTTTGAAGCAAACTTTTCCGTTTCTTTTATAAGTTGTGTATGCGTAACAATTTATCTTTAATAATAATCGTATGCAATTAAATTCTTTTAACACAATTTGAGCTTCTTTTTCTATTTACGGCAAATCGTAATTGGATTTGTATTTTTGAACGTTATTTTCATTCTAATGGATTATAAAAATTGTAACTAAAATACAAAAATTCAATTGATATATATAAAATTTTTCTGTGAATAATGTGTAAATTGTTTAATATATTCTATATTGTATGTATTGAAAACAAAAGTACTATAGAAATTATTTCATGAAATTTATTTTTTACTCTATAAATGGAATATCACTATTTTATTAAGTAAAATTTGCAATTAGTTTTTTGCAGCAAACTATTCCGTATATGCGTAACATTTTTCTGTAATAAGAATCGTCTGCCATTAAATTATTGCGCAGATAGAACTTCTTTTTGATTGACTGTATATCCTAATCCGATTTGTATTTTTCAACGCTATTTTCGTTTTAATGGACTATAAAAATATTACGTAAAACACACACAGAAACAAAAATACTCTCTGAAACCGAGTTTAAGTTCGAAATTTGAAATTTTTTTATTTAAAATCATTAAATTGTTATAAAAGTAGAATCATCTGCTTCTAAATCATATCTAAACCTTTTGCACTTCCTTTAATTTCCTAAAATTGCAGTAATACTTAAATGCCTTTTTTCATGACTGAACTCTAACCTAAATATTATATTTGTGCCCATATATTTTAAACAATGTTTCCACTCAAGAAGAATAACATAAACAATATAAAATGTTATATAAAAATTATTTTTAGAAATTTACTTAGTAGCATCTATTTCACTTTCAGCTGTTTCATAGATTCCATAAATCACCTATCGCTTAGATGAAGTGTTATCAGGGTGTGGCTTTCAATACTTCTTATTCTTTTGCTTACATTATGATCAGATAGGTATCCTGACCTCTTAGATGCGCGGTCTATGGAAGGCGCATATCTTAGTTACAAATCATTCATCGGTTCGAGATGGAATGATTGTGATAGCTTGTGGGAGCGGAGTCGGATGTTTTTGTGTACAAAAAAGGTAAGTGTAACGGTAGTTTAGGAAATGCCTTACACAATTTTCTCAGCCTCCATGAAGGGTCAAAAACCTACCCGAATTTTTTTTTTCTTTCGGAACGAATGAAGTGGCAGTTATTCTAATTTAGTTGGTTAGATAATAGATCTTGTGAGATAAAATTATGCAATTTAATTTGTTAGATAATTTGATCTATCATGTGAGATAAATATTTATTGGTTTCTATTTTTAATTGATGAAACTTGTTGAAATGAGATCCTACATTTTTAAGTAAATATAATTTTAACCATAATAATTATTGTTTTTTTAATATACTTCATTAAAATCACCAATTCTATGCTGATAATTCCTCATAAAAATCAGAAAGAAATGTATCGATAAGAATTAGATTATATAAAAAAGAAAATAGAGATAGAGATACTTGATTTGATTCCATTATGACTTTTCAAAAACAATTAAATTCTGTTGCAGAATTTACAATTCGAAATTGCGTAACTTAAGTGAAAAAGGTTTATCTTGTACTAAAAAAATTGAGATTGAATTATTTAAAACAATGATTGTGTTTTGTGACTGTTTTACGTGCTTTATAATAGCATGCTGAAATTTTAAAAAATTATTAGCTTGTTCTACAAAGAAATATAATTTTTTTGTAGAAGCATGATATTGAAGTAATATTAAATTATATTTGCTGTTATTAATAAGTAACAAAATTCATTTAGATTTAATTGCTCTAATATGACTATTAACCTGCAGGTTTAAATTTACCCTACTTAATATTATTCGAATTAATTTTTCCCAATCTGGAAAAAAGTAGAAATAATGCAACTTTATACGAACTTAAAATCAAACCTTTTTCTTCGTCAGAAATATGAAAAATGAAGTTCTTTAAAAGATATTTCGATAGCTTTCTTCTATAATAATTAATGAGGTTCTCAAATGACGAAAATGAGTAAAAAAATTAGTTATTTTCTATTCAAGGAAAAGAGCAGGTCGAAATGTGTTCAAAATATTTTAACAACAGTTTAACTTGATTCTTTTCTTGCTGCTTTCAGTTATATTATTATAATGGAAATAAGTGATAGGAATGTTGCTTATGGATTTGTTTTAAATAGTATCACTAGAAAAAATAATGAAAAATAGTTATAAAATATTACACCTGTAAATAATGAGATTCGTGATTTATATATTGAACATATTTTTGTAAAGGAGAACTCGAGGAAATGAAATTGCTCGGAGGATATAAAGGGAAAAATTTTGTTGAAAATGATGTAAAATTTGCCAAGCGTACAACTTATACACGGTTGGAATTTCGTGGAGTTGATCTATTATGAAAAGATAATAATTTTGTACATTTTAGTAATAAAAACAAAGTTTTAATACAGATAGAAAACTTTATCAATAATTGTTTAGTGAATAAATTTACATATTTTGTTTGACAAATTGTTTATAAGATTTTATAATTGCATTTATCATGAAATTGTAATTTCCATTATTTATTATGATTTTATGATAAGAAGTATGTGCAAATGGAATATTTTGCATCTATACCTAGCGTTACTAGTAAATAGAATATTTTATATTGAAATAAAGCACATGAACTTTAAACAATATTTACCGTAATTATTTCAATATATACAGTAATATATTTGTATACTCTAATAAATTTTAGCCATAAAATGCCATCCTACAATTTTAACACTCTTTTTTAGTTTAATTAGTTTAATTTTTTCCTTACATTGTGCTTATTCTGATTCTACAAAAAAAAACATATATTTAAAAAAACAATTTATATGTTGAAACAATATAAATATTTTTGTATCAATACCATTTTTTCATTGAAATGAGCTCTTAACTGTTAAAATTATTTTATCAAAACATGTTCTTATGCTATGGTAGAACTTATTATTAAAATGAGAGTCTTTTAAACTTTTTTAATACCATATAATGGAAAATAATGCTATAAAATATCAAATTTATATGCATACCTCTAAAAAATTACGCTAAAACGCTGTTAGTGGTCACTTTTTGCATATAAAATTTTTTCACTATTTTGTTAAATATATGCTATTACCAATAGGATTTCAATTAATAATGAAATTCTAAAAAACGTGAAACAGCTATAAAATTTCTATCTGAAATTTTATAGCTGAAAAGATATTAGCAATTATTGCTTGAGATGCAATTATAAGATTTAAAAGTATTTAGAAAATAACGTAATCTTACATTTTTGCCGTAATTTCTAATATTTAAATGTCATCCATTTCAGTGAAGAATTAATAAAAAGTTAATGTGAGTTAACTGAAAATTGGGTTTTTGTTTTTACTGTGAAAAAATTCATAATAAAATTAATAATTTGTAAATGAATTTCCTATAAATCAGAAAATATATGTGCCTATTTTATAAAAAAGCACAAATTTATCGAAATATATATTTTTCTTTGCAAAATTTGAGCAACCACACGATTCATATTTATTTTAATTGTTAGTTGTATTTTTTTTTTTATGCATCATTATTTGAAAGCTTTAATTCTTTTAGATGAAAAAATTTTCTTACATCTATAAACAATGTAATACATGAAAATTTAGAAGAAAATAAATAATTTATTATTAAGAAAGAATACAGATTTTTTATAAATGAAACGAAAATATTTGAAAACATAATTTAATCGTACAAAATCTTAAGGTTTTTTTTTAATGTTTATTATCTTGGTTTATTTTGTTTATAAGTATTATTGTATTTCTGCTCTTTTTATAAACATATTTTAAATAAACTTATTATTTGCGAATGAATTTTAACCATGGTGAATTTTTTTCATAAATGTAAATATAAACAGATGTTTTTCCATATATATAGATGTTTTAAGGACTGAAATATGCTAAGTTGTATTTATATATCTTTAATAAATTAAGCTTTAAAATGCATAAACTATTTCTCTGCGCAATTTAAGTTTGTAAAACGTTAGGAGGAATTATACTTTTTAAGTATGGATCACATTGAAAAAAAAAATCATATACTTTTGTGACTATTATTCTTCAGAATATCAAACAGACCACCACAATATATATATGATCAAAATATTAATGAATTTTTAATAATTATAATTAATGAATTTTTAATAATTATAATTAATGAATTTTTAATAATTATAATTAATGAATTTTTAATAATTATAATTAATGAATTTTTAATAATTATAATTTTATTTTTAGACCATTATTTTTAATAATTATAAATTTATTTTTTAATCAATAAACTAAAGAATTATTGAAGCATTTTCATAATATGATTTTAATTAAGAAGTATAATTTTGTTATTATTTAATACTAAAACTTGGAAAGTTTCAGATTTTTAATTAAAAATCTATTTAATTATTAACCATAAATCTGTAACTAAGCTTATTTAAAGTTCTGTAACACAGGCAGATGTTTTTTTTCTAAATAATTAGCTTATTCTAGCATTTCGCTGCATTGAGTTTGAAAGTTTAGAACATATATTATAATTAAATTCGTAAATTACTTCTAACTATGTAGATTTTCTGAAATAGTAAATTACTCTACACATTATCCTGCAATAAATGAATATATTTTAAGGTGCTGAATTTATAACTTACCTCCACAATTTTCCGAGCGTCTTGCTCAATTCGGCATTATGTAGGTGTGGATACTGATCTGCCAGTTTCCTTCTAGCAGCCTGGGCCCACACCATAAAAGCATTCATGGGCCTCTTCACATAAGGTTTTCTTCTATCTCCACTACCCGATCCCCCGGACCCATTCCTAACAGGTGCCGGTACCACACTCCAGTCATATCCTTGAAGCACCCTACTCACGGCTGCCCGGATCGAAGCCGGATAGGTCCCGGACTCCATGCTGCTGGAGTCATCCGTCTCACCCATCATTATCCTTGCCTCCATCAACCAACAGAACTAGTGGACGGGTGGAAAGCTAGAGAGAGACTGATGGTGACTTCTGAGGGTCGTGGCGGTTTAATCCTCAGTGGTTGGATCCTCGAAGTCTGTTTTGATTTGTTGGCGCTGTCCCACCCCGGGATAGGGAAGAAGTACTACATCCCGCTCTTCTTTTTCTCTTCTTTTTTTCTCCTTTGATCGTATCCCCCCCCCCATGTTTCGTCTTCTCCAGTTTCTACCATGTTTTGTTTTTGTTTGTTTACTGGTGATTTAGACTTTTGCAGAGTGAAGAGTCATAAAGATGCCGAAGTGGTTTCCTCGCTAGATAAGGTGGTTTGATAATTTTTCTTCGGGTAAGAAGTGAGATTATTTAGAATTTGTAGATTTGTGGTTGATGTGTCGCTTTCTCTGTTGCGCGTAATAATTGCGTTTTAATGTAGCAGAAGATATTAGGGAAAATATGTATACTTGAAATCCTTTGAAAATTGTAAGAATATACCTTTTATTTGGTAATAATAGGCTAAAAGTTAAATATTTTCCTTTCATAATAGTTTTTTGGGAGCTTAAGAAAATCAGAAAATAAACAAGAATCTTTAGTTATAATATATAACACCAGCGGTAGTATTCACCCCAAAACTTTCTCGCATGTTCTCCAATAAAGGTCTTTAACCTTTCGTCCGCACAAAACTGTGGACCTTAGATAAAACCGCAAATGACTTGCAAAGAATTGGTGAATGATAGTTACAAAATACAGATTTTTAGAGTGAATCTAGCATTTTTACCGATTCTGTCGCGAAAACATATATTTTGGACTCCTTTTTATCAGCCGATTGCCACCAACGTTTGGCACGAAATTACAGTTTGCAATCGTAAAATAACATACCGAATTTCACTGAATTAAATAATTGCGTTTGCATGCTTGCGAAAGCACAGACTAACAGATGATCAATCGTTTGAAGGATTTGATTCTAAATTTGATATTTATCTAAATTTTAGGTACTAAATTTGTATACCAAATTTTATCTGCCTAGCTGTTTGCTCTTTGTCGTTAACGAGTCCATTTTTACTCTGCCAGATAGACAGACTTCTCGTGAGTCCTGATTTCGTTCAGAATTTAATAGACACTTACAAATTTGGTTCTTATTCCAAATACTATTTTCAGTAGTTTAGTTTGAAGCGATATATGATAACATATCGAATTTCCTTGATTTAGTTCCTTACGTTTTTGAGTTATTGGGTTTGCATGCAAGCGAAAGTACAGACCCACAAGCGGTGAACTATTTGATGGATATGGTTCAAAATTTGCTAAGAATCTATATTTTAAATGGTAAACTTGTGCACAAAATTTTATTTACGTAACTCTTGTAATATCCAATTTTGCCAGATAGACAGACTTTCTGAGAAGGGATTTCGCACAAAATTTGATAGAAATATACAAATTTGGTCGTAATTCCATTAGTTATCTAGTTCAATTTTTTTTGAATTAGTATGTTCACAGAGAGGCAGACATAATGTCAAAAATTTATTTTATTGGACTCAGCGAGATCTGAAACTTGGAAATTCGTTAAAATATCGAGGTTGAATTTTTTGACGATTGTATTATTTCCTTTATATTTCGTAAACGAGAAAGCAACAAGAATCTGTTTTAAATAGTATACTTTATTAGAATTTTGATGAAATTTTTAAAATTCAATTTTTTTTACTAATTTCGTAGATATTTAAAAAAATCTGAAAGTAGGTACTACTGTGCGAGTTTCCACAATTCCCTTGTTGTTCTATGTAATCACTTATGCTTGTGAACCCATTGTTTTACTCTTTATTTACCAAATTATTTTACCATCAATTTTTCATATTTATTTTTTGGACTATTAGTTAAGTTTTGGTTCAGAGTAAACCCAAGAAGTAAAAAACTTTTTTAATTAATTAAAATAATTTAATTATTTAAATTAATTATAAAAGTTTTTTATATTATTTATTTACTGCTTTCTACCGAAAATACATTTTTCGTGTTTTTTCAAATATTGTTAGAAAAAATAGCCATATTGTGAAGATGTCAGTCGGATTTAAATGCTACTGTATACGTCATCTATACATATATAAAGCTCAGTGTGTGTGTGTGTGTGTGTGTTGGCACTCTACAGGCCAGGCCGTTCGACCAATAGCTACCAAATTTGGCACATGCATACCTTGGCGGTCAGAAATGTGAACCTGGGGTCCCTTTTTTGAATTTTTAATTAGAATTTTAATTATTAATTAAAAACTAACTTTCCCACCCAAAAATCTTTTCATTTCCCCACCGCCAAATGAGTAAGACTTCAGTTTTTTCCCCCACGCTAAAGAGGATAGGCTTAAGAAATTTTCGGCAGATTATTTCAAAGGATTCTGTTTATTTTCTTAATGTTTGATGCATTTAAAATTAAACATTGTTAATTAATTCATCTTTTAGATTCATTCTGAAGTACTTTTGAATTAAAATAAAACAGAATAAAGGAAATTAAAAATTTCTAATCTGCGTAGCGTTACCCCAACTGGAGTCGAAAATTCACGCATTTGCGTTACCATAATTGGCGTTGAAAATTCACGCATGCGCATTGTGTTCTAATTGTTAACAACTTGATACGGACTTGGTTTTAAAGGCTTAATATGTTTTCGACAGATTATTTCAAACGATTCTGTTTTTGTTTTTTTTAATGTTTGATGCGTTTAAAACTAAACATTGTTAATTTATCGATCTGTTCATGATGAATCTGAGAAAATTTTGTTGGAAACTTCTTGAGATATTATATAAATTTAGAAAAATATTCTTTAGTACCAATAAGGTTTAAATACTCAGCGACTCTGTTTTCAGTACTCATATTTTAAAAAAATGCTTCGTTTCAGTAAAAAAATATTATTATATTTATCGCAGTTTAATCATTTCCACTTTAATTTAAATCATAAATTCTGCGGGAGCTAACAGAAAATTAGAGAGATACATATTACGTTATAGCTGAAGACTAATATTATGAGGCTAATATATGGCTAATATTATGAATGAATTATATGACTATTAAAATTTGAAGTTTTAAAATATTTTAATGAAGAAGCAATTAAATTGGGAGTTCCATAAAATATTTAATTATAAAAATTCTAACGTGCATTAAGATTGGCGAACTGGCTGGTCGCCAAAGGCGACTAGTGTTTATAGTAGATTGTAGTAGTAGTGTCGTCTACAGTAGATTCAAAGTGACGTTTTAGCTTGTTCAGAAGCATTTTTGGGAGATTTTCATTTATTCACTCAATTTTGAAATTTTTTAATAATTAATACTCGAAATTAGGCAAATTCCTAAAAAAATTATTTAAAAGTAAAACAACATGTTAAAGTTAGTTTTATAAAATTTTATACTTATCGGATTGCGAAATTTATTCAGGTTTTAACATCATGTCGTATCTAATACTCTAATGATTTGTAATAACTATATGAGGATAAATTTTAATAATTATTTGTTTATTTTTTGATGATAATACTAAGTACATTGCTTTTGAAATAATTTCTGTTCAAATCTTTTATCATTTTTTTTCTTTACAAAATTAACTCTCTTAAGAATTTTGAATGATTTCTTTGCCTTACTTTTAAAATGTGAATTAATTTTAATCGTGTTTATATTTCTAAATGGTATTTTAGTCATATTACAACTTACAGACTCATATTACAGCTTTCAATCGTAGCTAGAACTGATTTGCAATCTTTTCAAAAACGCCGACTTCCAGTTACATGCATCTTATTTGAAACAGGAAACGCTGATCATTTTCTTTGGCGAGAAGATGATACATTCTGCAGATAATGTATTCATTTTCGCATCCGAAGTTAAATAAATGAATAAATAAATAAAATCGTGTGTCTGTAATTAAATATCTATGGGGAAAATTCATATTTCGGAGAATATCAATTCATGTTTATTTTAATTATTTACTTTGTGTAATTTTTCATGATTCATCGACAACAAAAGCAAGTAAACATGCGGTACTTTTCAGCATTTGCGTTTTCACACTCATACGACACAAATTGCACTTAGCTTATCAAAGCAATTGACGCTATTCAAAAATATTTTTAAGAGCCGCAAATTTCTTTTATCCCTATATTTAATATTTGCTTTTATCGATATAAATGAAAGAGGTTTAGAAAGAAGAGAGGTGAAGGTTATTTTTATTTTGATTCTTGTATAAGCAACGAACGAAGAGGAGACCGATATAAGGCTGGGCATTCATCGGTAAGTACAAAGCTCTTTTTTTTCTATGTTCAACCGATCGTACTGGTCTGAGCTCTATCAACATCAATAATAGAAAGCTTCTAACGTTTTTCTTTTGTCGGTATAGACACTGTACCAGTAAAGATCTTTCCTCCTCGTATACTATTGTACAAATGATGTAGGCATAATTTTTTCGACTCAGAATATTTGTTGTATTCGCGTAGCGCGTATAAACATAGAGCAGGGGTGAGCAAATTTTTTCAGGGCATCGGCTACTTCTAATTTTTCCAAGGTGTTGCGGTTCACTCAGTGGCCTAGGTGTGGTGATCTACAAATAAGGTCTATAATATTTATCACAACTTAATAATAAATACGGAATATATACTTACCTACATAACTACAAATATAATAATAATAATAGCAAGATACAAACAGTATAATAATAGCCACAGATATAATAATAACAAATGATGCATTTAATATCTAGCAATTTAAAGTACATTAAAAATAAATCATTTTCATCTAAAGTTAGTTCTCGTAGTTATAGTTAGTAGAGGATTTAGTCTACATACTGTCCGCCAATCTTGAATATATCGGTATATAATTACTAACTACTGATTTTGATATGGTTTCTGAGTGGTCAACAGTGAGACGGGAACGATATGTTGTCTTAATTATATTCGTCGTTAAAAATGCAGATTCACACAGGCAGGTGGTGTCAAATAACGATGTTAAATGATACACAACTTTTTTTAAAAATTAAGATACTTTACTTCGTCCATTGGATTCCAAAAGTTATTCTTAGATTCTATACTACGTGCTTTTAAAATTATGCCATTTTGAAGGAGAACAACTTCGTTTTCCTTAAGAGATAAAGAAAATACAATGTCCCACACATATGTTTCTTTAAGTGTGCGAGTCTTAGCTCTGAGAAAGTCGGTCATCCCAAAATGATTTTAGTGGTCCACCGGTCGATCGCAATCGACTTAATGCCCACCCCGACATAGAATTAACAGTCGATGTACTTCCAAAGAAACCTGAGAAAATTACTATAATAGAAGCTTATATCTCATATTTAGATCCATCAGAACAGAATATGAAAACTGTAAGCCTGAAAGAAAGGGTTAAAAAGGGTTATAGATTATGAAGACAATAAACTCTGATAAGGAATGAATATAAATTTGTTATAAAGAAATTTTAAATGATGAGGGAAAAAACGTATTTGAAGGTCAGTTTATCTTGTTCAATTTCATAAAACCATCAAGAGCCGAACTTTTATTTTAATAAGCACTATTTTATTGTTATTAACTCGCTTTCTTCTCTGCCAATTTGTTCAGCTCAAATAGTGCAATAGATTTGAAACTAGCTTCGCAATGGGTTAGAGACTTAAAATTAAATATAGCTCAGAATTGAATGAAAATGCAACATCAGTTTGCTTTCTTATTTGTCTATTTATCTGTTTGGTACAAATTTGCAATCAATTAAGTTCATTAAACTTCCATTAATTAGTTAGGAAACGAGTTTAAAATCGATTGCAAAATTTCGCACACGCAAGACTAAAATACAGAAAAGAAATTAGTGAAATATTTTTTTTTTAATACGCCATGTTTTTAAAGTTGATTAAATAGTGTTGAATAATTTTTACTACCCAATGCAGATTGTCCAAAAAATTTATGATTCAGAATTTTGAAAAAAATTCTCAATCTCAAATTTTCTGGACAATCTATATGGGGTTACAAGAAGTTATTTCATACTTTTTTTCATACTTTTTAATCCTTTTTAAAAACATTATATATTGAATATTTTTTATTTAAATAATTATTGTTATATGTATATAGAAGAAACATTCTTTATGGCATATTTTTCTTCCAAATAGTAGTATTCTAGCCCTTTTATCTAATTTAAAATTAGCATGGGTTTATGTGCAAAATGAGGTTTACCCATTTTCAACTATGGAGTTTTTATTCAGTTCCACTTATTAGGGCTGAGCGATATTGTATCAGCTTAATGCTTTCTATCCGGTGCACAAAGCAGATACAGACTAAGAATATCGTATACTCGGTATGGTATCGGTCAGTATCAGTTATGGGCTGAGTTGCTATCTATTACTAATCTCCTCGTTTCCAGTCAGGTGTTGCTATATCATATGATATTAAGTATTGGATCGATGTAGCTTAGTTCAGTGTCCTGTCTCAGCGAAGCTACGAGCATAACTGATGCTTTTTCTCTACTATATATATAAATGGTCAGAGAAATAATCTGTATCGATAGTAAAATGACTATGCTGAATTTATTAAGATACACTACAAGCGAAAATGCTAAATAAGGAAGTTACAAAACTAACTCAAAAATTAAGACATTGACCAAAAATTTCAGTTAGAAGAATGTACATTATAACATTATAAAAATACACGAAAACGTTTCATGGATATATTTGTAAAATTGGTGAAGATATTTGTGATTAGAAATAGGAACTTCCCGTATGTGAGCAAAAGAGTTCGTCCTAAAATTGAAAAATATATCCTCAGATGCCCCCACCCCAAGTCTTTTTCAGATTTTTTTTATTTACTTTTCTTGTTGCTTACATTTCACTTTGACATTACTTGACTCTGGAAAATTGTATGATAATATCGGAGAATACATTTTTCAGTTTCAAGACGTACCCTGACCTTTGCCTTTTCTAACACTCTACATGGCACTAAAAATCCTCACATTTTCTAATACTAGCAGCAAAGACTTTTCTTTCCTTTTTTTCACCCATTTGTCAATCACTGTCAAAAGCAAAATTACCGATACATAGTCATCCGTACACAGTCTTCCGTACCGTCATAGTACCGATGCATAGTCTTCTGTAGAAGTGAAATCTAAATTTGGAATCTTACTCTCAGAAGTATCATTATTATTCCCGGTGCAAGTACTAGAATCAACCTAATCCTACCACCTATCGTGTAACTTCAAGGACTTAGTCAATTTGAAGAAAGAGAACATCTACTTTTACAAATCTTATAGAAGAATAAAAAAGAATAATAATTTTTAAAGAATAATTAATAAAGAAGAAGAAGTTTTTCCCCATAAATTAGAATAATTCTCAGAGAATTTTAAATCAGTTATTTTCAGGATAATCAATAATTTAAATTTATATAAAGGGAATTCAGTAAGCCTTTTTCACATTTTAATGTGAACAGGCTTACTGAATTATCTATAATCCTACTGTATGACCCCGCAAAATGTTTCTTTTATATAGAAAGGACCTATTCTTAAAATGAATCTAGGTTTGTGAAGGATCAAGTTCATTTAAACTACCAGAAATTTTTATGAAATCCATGATAAAAAAGAAACATCATTAAAAAAAAAACTTGTTGGACTTGCATATAATAGGTAAGAAAAAAACTTGTTGGTCTTTCATATAATAGGTAAGAAAAATTACAACGAAAACTAAATTACAATTAAAGTGTAATTGTGGAGAACACATTTATTATTTCATAATAGTAGAAGTTTTTGTAATTGGTTAATATGTGCTGGAAGAACTTATTGTAATTAACTTATTGTTTTCAATATTGAAGTTTTCCTTGATAGGCAGAGTTTTACCTAATGAACATTGTTAAACCCTCTTGCTGTTGTTTATTTAATTATAATAGTCATTGCTCTAAAATATTATAGATATAGGATTTCATAAACACAATTTCTGGGTTTTTTTTATTGGTGAAATAGAATTCATAGTTATAGTTCATTGCATAATAACATAAAAAAACTAGCTATCAAGGTTAAAAATCAGATACATCTCGATGACATTTCTTACCTTGAATTTAATTATAATTGTTGAGGATTTTAAAGCATATTTAGACAGTCAGCGCATGCGGGCCGGAAATGAAAACCACACTTTAGGAGATTGCCTCTTTTTTAATATGAACATAGGATTAAGATTCATCTAGAAATGCTTTATCGGATATTTCCCGCTTCCATATGAAAACATGATGCAAGTTGATGCTAAAGAACTGCGAAAACAACAAAAGTGAATTGGTATAAAAACTGGAAATGATTCCCTTTTAAACTTTTGTGTTTTCAAGAGGCCATTCGCGTACTTCCTGTAAACTCATTCCAAATACAATATAATTCAATAGTTCCATAGTAGCAT
>JAPMOR010084918.1:0-62722 GCA_026543865.1 Argiope aurantia
TCATTATTATTGTTTATTTTCTAAACATTGTCATATAATCGAAAATGGTCCTTAAATTTATACTGAATCATATAATAAAATCACTATGGCACTTTAACAAAACATAAACATAGTTGTATTTGCGTATAACAGGAAGCGATTCGCTCTATGGGTTGAAATAGCGTGTCAAAGACCTTCCAAGTAAATACATTAATATGAGTGAACGGTCGTTGCTTTCACACATGCTATCTCGTATCAAAATCCATGCTAATTTTCCTATCAATAAACTGCCTCTAGCTTTCTTAACATGAACTGACAGATAAAAGGATGAATTTTTGAAACGGAAAATTAAGAGTGATTGCATGAATGTGTAAAGCTAATGGGGATTATTTTGAAACGATGAATTAGATATTTCATGCTCTTAAGGCCATTAATTTTGCAATGTATCATATAAATTTCTTTTTAAAATATGAGGAAATTTTCTACCACAAATTGCCGAGAAAATTGCAGATTAACTGATTTAAAAAGAATTCGCAAACTTGATTTTTAATTGTGCAATTAAGTTTTGAAATTTAACTAACTCAAAATGGATTATAATAAATTTTCTTTTTCACAGAAAAGATTTGATTTCATATAAAAGTGATGCCTATTGTTCTATCATCTAGTTTCCATATTCAACGACATTTTCCAAATATTACCTTTTCAAAAGAAAAAAAGAGCTACTTCATGTAAACCCATTGTCGCTATCCTAACATTGAATAATAAATAAAAAAAATAATTATTATTTAGCTATAACTGTGAAAAGTCATTAAAAACTATTTAGTTCATTTAACTAGTATAAATTGAATAATAGTGAAAAATAATTTTTTAATTATTATTTTAATAATTTTTTAAGTAATTGTTTTCGATCAAGATAAGTTTCGTCGTCATATCTGCCTATAAATACTGAAGAAGTTGTATTAATAATGCCCTGTAAGAGATTCCCCTAGACCAAAATTTTCTCTGTCGCTCACACACACACAAAAATATCATTTCTTATTTCTTCAGAAGTTTTTCTTTATGTTTTATCTTTTATTATTAAAAATCGTATTTGAAAAATTAGAAAAAAAAACTACTTATTACATTTTTTTTTATAAATGAGGATTTACTAGCTAAATTTATATGAAATAAATAATTTTATTACAGAGCAGGCGAACAAAAGTTCCAGGTTGGTTGTTAAAAACTAATTAATATATTATTGAGCATCATAAAATCGTTATAAAGTAATAAATCTGAATATAATTGTTCACATTATTTGATTTAAAATCTTTCAATATTTCATGTAATGGTTTTTATAAATTCTTGCAAGAGAAAGTTTACCGTTTACATTCACAATTATTAAATCGAAGCAGAATAGTCTTCGAATGTTTTATAATATTAAGTAAACCATAACATGCGGATTCAAGTAATGCTGTCAAAACATGGAAATGGCTCTAGACAAACCAAATTTGAAAATATGCAAAAACCTTTGAAAATATGAAATTTGAGACATAAATGTTTTCACAAACTTTTAGAGGGCGAAAAAATTCCAATGTTGCATTTTTCCGAAGTTAATTAAAGTGCTTTATGTATTCTGTAATAGCATAGAATCGTTTTAATTCTTTGCAATAAGTTTTAAGCATTTTGGTACAAAACTTCCAGTAATGTACCTGGAAACTAAAATGGTAGTTTTAAACCAAAATATCAATCCATTTTATAATGACCGCAAATAAAATGGTAATTAAACGTAAAAAAGATCTTCTACATAAAGTGCTTAAATCGTCACACTTTAACGCGCATTATCGGATGGTAGTTAGACTTGAGTGAAGTACAATTAGCAAATCCCCGTCTAATGATGATATTACTCCCTTAATCTATTGCACACACGGTAAAAGAAACCCAAGAAAAATTACTATAGAAAAAGGAATGGTTCAAGTTAAAAAAAGAGTATGCGAAATTGAAACAAACTTAAATATTATCGAAATTAAAAGAGGAGATTAAGTAAATGATAATAAGAATTTTAATTACAGCTAAATAAGTAAGTGAAAAAAACGTATAATTAATTTTAAGAAACTAGAATGGGTCAATGATTGTCGCGACACTTAAACAGCTTCGCGATTAGAAACGATAAGTTCAATGGCTTTCAAATAGTGGAATTTTTTTTTCTTTCATTATATCAGTTTGCATTAAAAGAACATATAGTTTCTATCCCATTTAGGCAAATATACTTTCTGAAATATCGCTTGATGTTTTGGTATCTAGTAGGAATTTTTTTTTTTCAATCTTCCGCATTGTTCATGTGTTTGATTTGTTCGCAGCTCGTTTTCTTGTTGGCAATGAAGTAAGTGTACAATTTTTAAATTTATTTAAAATTTGATAAAATTTCTCAGATAATGATACATATTTACGTCTTTGTGCTTCTTTGACATCCTTGTTCCTCATCTTAAGCAACAGCTCTTGACATTAAATAATAATAATAATATGACAACGTGACCGACACTTTGCAGCATACTACGTATGAATAAAGTTTTAGCGGTGAACAAATTAAAATAAAATAGCGCATATATGCAAAATTGCATTTTGAAAATCCGCGTATTACAATGATGTTCTACATAAGAAAGAAGATATGAAATATTAATAATTACAAAGAATGTGATATCTGAAGTGATTTGTTAAAATAATATTACTTACCTCTATTGGTCCAAGTTCGACATTATCGTAATGAAAATGTGCACATTCATCTAACTTAGGAAACCTACTCGTTGCATCCGAATTCCTGAAAAATTCAATTACATAGGTTCAATAAACACAATTGTTACCTTCTATTAAGAGAGATCAAATAACTTTACTAATTTAAAGTTACAAAAAAAAATGAAATTTCGAAGTAGCGGATAAATAACTGCACATAAAATGCATTTAGGGAAAAGTAATCAAATTTTTTTTTCTCATATGAATCCCAATATAATATATAAAACCTTTGAGATTCCTATATGCATAAATATTTAGAGATATTTATATGTAGCAAATATTATGCGTTTTTATAAAATTAAGAATAATACTTCAATTAATAAGTTTGATTTTACGCCTGCGAAATGTACTCTAAAATAAATAATTTGCAGATATAAAAAATCAGCAATTGTGATTTATCAGCAATACAAAAGTTTGTAATTATATAACTGCCTTATTTGAATATTCTTTCTATATTCAATAATTATGGAAATGGAAATTCAACATCCCCCCCCCTCCCTATCTGCGATGGATCTTGGAACTCGTAAGGAATTTTCACACTCATTACAACATAACCATAACTAGACCATTCTCAATCAAAAGTGGTTTGGAGCTCTAGAAGAATCATGACCAGACATGTTATGCAAAAATTTTCTGGAAGACGAATCGTGACTACAATTTGCAACAAGAAGACTTCCTATAAAAAAATTATTTAATAGCATAATTTCTCCATTAAGGTAGAACATATTTCCAATAAAATATTTTTTAAATAAAAAAGTTAATTTCAATGAACAATTGCTTGATTTATATCAGCTTTTCTTCTTTAATAAAGAGCTAGGTGGTCTGAAGAAACCTGTTTGACTACAAAATACGAAACATAATTTCATCATTTAAAGCAGCAAATATTTTCTCAATTAAAGTTTTATGATCAATTTCTACTGAAATTTATTCAGTCTTAGGAAAACAGTCTATCATGTTGCAGGAGCAATCATCATTAAACTTTAATTGTTTTTTACAATTATTACAGAAACTGTTCAATTAACTTTGCTATGATAATATACCAGAAATAATTTTACTACCTTACAGCCGAGACTACTGATACTACCTACCCAAAAGCAGTTTGAAATAAGTTGCTGCACCTACAAAGCAAAAAACTGGTACATGGAACATCAAATACCATTTAAAAAACAAAATACGAGAAACTCGTATATTTTCTTTAGAAATAATTTAATCGAGATCGCAGTTTTAATAACGCCAATCTGTAAGTAAAAAAACTAACTAAATTGAGATGTCTCCTTCTGACTATGCTTCCACAATATAGCATATTTGACATTTAATCTCTCCTAGTTTATCGAACTGACCCAAAAACTATGTATCTTTAATTTCTATAGATACCATAAATTAAATTTCATACACCTAGTACTATAGTGTTACACATATGTTGCACAACATTAAATAATAATATAATGTTGTATAATAATGTACAATATTGTATAATATTAAATAATGCAATATTGTACATTATTATGCAACAGCCACAATAATGGAACAATAATAATAATGCTTGTATATGCAGCATATTTGAATTATATACACACGAATAAATAAATCAAGAGACATTTACTCTAATAGTTTCTCTCCTGAATAGTCACAAAATGTGTTAAATGATTTCTTATAAAATATGATAAAACTTTACATCAAATTTCATTCATCAAACTCGTTGCCTTTTTTGAATTTCCGTGCTCAAATATATTCAGTCGGATCGACTTCTGTTCGACGGATTTCCAGGCCGCGGTGGCCCGGTGGTAAGGTTTCGACTTCGGAACCGGAGGGTTTCAGGTTCGAGACCCGATTCCACCGAAGAACCGTCGTGTAAGGGGGTCTGTTGCACGTTAAATCCGTCCTGACCAAACGTCCACCCGCTGGTGTGGTGTGGTGTGGAGAGGGGGGTGCCAGCTCAGGTGTCGTCCTCGTCATCTGACCGCGGTTCAAAATTATGTGGTCCGTCCCAAAATAGCCCTAGTGTTGCTTCAAAGCGGGACGTTAATATAACTAAACTAAACTTCGACGGATTTCCATGAAGTAAGGAAATCTACTATTCTAGTACAAATTAACATATTTAATTTCATTCTTATAGCTTATTGAAATATTAATTATTATCTTCACATTGCTTATAGACGTAATTTTAAAAAAAATTAAATTTGCCTATGCAGAGAAGTCAAAGTTCAAAAATTCATCAAATTCTTATGTTCGAAATTTTAATGACTAAAATTCCTTATAGACTTCATATACGAAAAAAAAATACAAACAGAAAACATCAAAATACACATTTTTTTTATCCCTAAAACGATTTTATTAACATATAAGCAAAGAATTTTGATGAAAAATTCATTTCACGTTATGACCTGAACTGTTTTTCAAACTATCACCACTCTTCTAAAATTTCAGAATTACTCTGAAAGATGCAAAAGAAGAAATAATACTACGAAAAGAATGCTGAAATGATACCATTTTGGGAAATAACTCTACTCGACAACGACGCCGAAGATGCAAGATTTATTGGCCAGTTTTATGACTAGATAACAAATAAATGGAACAACACAGAATTATATTATAGAAAGAACGAAGCCCTCACATCTTGTTCTTTTATTCACTTTGATAAACGACCAAAAGAAAAGTACGATCAATATTCATTCCAACCCAATTTAAAAGGACACCGCAAACTCAAGCATCGTAAAAACCTCCAATAACCGCAACAGTATTCAAATATTTATCAGAATCAACCCTCCCTCCTTTCATTAATTTCCATCTACAAGACAAGGGCGGGGAACAAAGGTTGGGAAGAAGATACCCAAAATGTCTTGAGCAAGCCATGACAACTAAATTTTTCCGTGACATTATGCAAATTTCAGAAGAAGTCTTCGGAAGTTTTCGATCACGATCAGGTAAAAGAGTTCCTTATTCTTCTCTGTGAAAGCAAGTTCATTTTTGACAACAATTGGAGGTTATTGACACCTTGGAGAAGATAAATGATTTTCAGAAATATTGTAGAGAAGTCTAAGTTAAAATTATTCTCTAAAATAGTTCCAATCACACATGACACATGAATTTGTTTAGAAATCATCTAATGTTTAGTCCGGTTTCATTTTTAACTAGCCGCCTTTAGCGACCAGCCGGTTCGCCAGTATTACCGCTCGCTACAATTTTCAATTAAACATTTTAAGTAACTGGTCTCTTAATAGATTCTCAAACAAAACATTTTTAATCTACAAATTTTGATAGTCATACCAAACTTATGCTGTTGTTTAGATCGTTTCGTTCAATTTACTATAGATATTTTGCTACTTTGTTGTCATTTCCGGTAAAACTTCAACTTTAATTTAAAGTGGAAATGATGAAATTGCAATTAATATAAAGATGTTTTTTAATAAATCTAAGCGTTTTATTTTATTTATCATCTTTATTGTTATTTATTATTATTATTGAATATGAGTATTTCAAACAGAATCGCTCGGTATATAAGTTTTATGGGAACTACAAAATATTTTTCATAATATATGCAATATCTCAAAGAATAATTCAAAAAAAATTTCTGAGATTCAGTATAAAATTCAGTTTTTAGTTTTGCTTTCAAAAGGATTGAAATGAAATAAATAATAATATTTTGTTCCGGCTTATAAATATATTTCAAAAATTATGAAGTCTAAATTTAATGCAGTAAGGTATCATATACTGAGAAATATTCTGGACACACCAAATTTTAAATGAATGAATGAATGTTCCTAATTTTCACTATCAACTAAGACTTATTTATGAAGTTTTGAATGTTAAAAATTTAGAAAAACTCACCATTTTCATAATCTTTGGCCAATTAATCTTGAGAAACCTGCGCGCTGATTGGCGTATTTTTTTTGAAACGATCGATGGAAAATCTAAAATTATCCTTTTTTTATTGAATAGTGATATTCAAATTTTCATAAATCAGTCAGTTTAAGTGAGTGATTTAGTTGATTGGAAATTAACTCTTTTTATTTAAAACTAGCCGCCTTTGGCGACCAGCCGGTTCGCCAGTATTACCGCTCGCTACAACTTTCAATTCAATATTTTAAGTAACTGGTCTCTTAAAAGATTCTCAAACAAAACATTTTTAATATTCAAATTTTAACAGTCATACCAAACTTATACTGTTTAGATCGTTTCGTTCAATTTACTATATATATTTTGCTAATTTGTTGTCATTTCCGGCAAAACTTCAACTTTAATTTAAAATGTAAATGATGAAATTGCAATTAATATTAAGATATTTTTTAATAAAACCAAGCGTTTTATTTTATTTATCATCTTTATTGTTATTTATTAATTATTATTATTATTGAATGTGAGTATTGCAAACAGAATCGCTCGGTATTTAAGTCTTATGTTAACTACAAAATATTTTTCATCATTTACGTAATATCTCAAACAATAATTCAACAAAAATTTCTGAGATTCAACATAAAATTCAGTTTTTAGTTTTGATTTCGAAAGGATTGAAATGAAATCAATAATAATATTTTGTTCTTGCCTATAAATATATTTCAAAAATTATGAAGTCTAAATTTAATACAGTAAGGTATCATATTCTGTGAAATATTCTGGACACACCAAATTTTAAATAAATGAATGAATGTTTCTATTTTCCACGATCAACTAAGAATTATTTATGAAGTTTTAAATGTTAAAAATTTAGAAAATCTCAACATTTTCATAATCTTGGGCCAATTAATCTTGAGAAACCTGCGCGCTGATTGGCGTATTTTCTTTGAAGCGATCGATGGAAAATCTAAAATTATCCTTTTTTATTGAATAGTGGTATTCAAATTTTCATAAATCAGTCTGTTTAAGTGATTGGAAATTAACTCTTAAAAGTCAGTGATTTAGTTAATTGGAAATTAACTCTATGGCCACCATAAAATCTGTGCTTTCTCTTGTGGTGTATGCATTCTCCTTAATATCCGCTCGAATAAAACATCACATACAAAAGTACTACATAGAAATAACACATCAAAAGTAAACATAACATTTCAATAGTTGCCAAAAACAAAAGAGAGAAAAATGCAATTAATAAGCAGACGATATTTAGAAAAGTACAGATATTTAGACTGGAAAATGAAATTATCTAAAATTAACCACACGCGCAGACGATATTTACAAAAGTAAAAATATTCAAACCTGAAAAGGAAAATATATGAGTTATTCCATCAATAAATGCAATGTTTGTTTATATCTTCATTATTTTATGAGTCATTAAACATCAAAATGGCTTCGAGACTAAATAAACACCCTGTATAGATAGTGTAAAAGATCATAAAATAATTTTTCTTGAATTTATTTTTTAGAAAAAACAATATTTCATATTTGTTTCATTTCCTACAAACACGTGCCGAAAATTATATTTTTGCAGATTTCATTTCGAAAAAGATTTAATTTATTTTTAATTGGAGTTTTAATCAATGTGATGGCAACACTTTGAAAAAAGCTTATTTTTTCCCATGAATGCGAAACGTGCTTAATTTTAACTTTTATTTTTTACGAAAAAAATTATTAAAAAACATAGTTAAAATATTTATTTAAAAATTCATTAAAAATAGAAATTTAATTTTAAGATTAAAACATTAGTATCATTTAAAAGTTAAATTTTTGATCTTTAACTTTATGTAAAAATCTTTTTTGTGAGGTAATATTTTCGGAAGTTATAACAGAAACACGTCAAAATTTCGTTTAATTTTTAAATAAATAAAATCCTAGTTAAAAATTCGAAAAAATAACCCCCAGGTGCACATTCCCGGCCTCCAAGGTATACACGTGCCAAATGTGGTAGCTGTAGATTGAATGGTCAGCGCCAACACACACACACACATTGAGCTTTATTATAAGTATAGATAAATAAAAAAAAAATTATGGTTCATTTAATCTCATCTTTTAGAAATCATCAAATATTTAGTCCAGTTTTTTTAATAAAAAATTATGATGCATTTATAATCAGCAAAAGTTGTCTCCTCGAAGTTTTCTCACATACTCTATAAAAATGTACCAGAGTGTTATTAACCGCATTTCGTTGGCGAACAGCAGTAACAAAAGAACCTACTGTGTGATCTTTGGCGATTTTTATGCAAGTAATCGCTAGAATGCAGTTTGAAAACAAGTATCAGAAAACCGAATATGCAATATGAATACCTTTATTTTAAGTGAAATCCAAAATTTGACACAGAGAAAATTGACGAATTTAAATCATTGCGTATTTGAGTTACCATATTTTTATGCTTTTGAAAATACAGACCTACAAGTGGTCAACTCCTTGACGGATACGGGTAAAAATTTTAGATGATAAATCTAGTATCAAATTTCATCCATCTAGCTCCTTTTGTTCTGTAGTGATTATATTTTATTTTTTCTTCCATATATATATATATATATAAATATATATATATATAAATTAGTGAGATAGACTTCCTTTGATTCAATTTCCATCGAAATTTGATAAAATGTATATATTTTATGTAAACCAATACACAAAATTTTATTCGTCTAGCTTAAAGTCTTTATGAATTATCGTGTTCATAGATAAACAGACAAAAATATGCTTTTTTAGGGGGGGGTGGAATGTACTGAGGAATGCCTTAAACTTGGAGATTCCTTGAAATCTGGAGAGTTTGACGATTACAATGCTTACAAAAAAAGGGCATCGATAATAATATTATTATTAATTGATTTGTAATATCTACTTAAAAAATGTTTTCTTAATAAAAGACATCGCATTCGATAATTCAATACATCTATTATTCTAAAACCCAATTGTCTCTTCATGAAACATTCTTTCTTGCCACCCATATCGCAAAATTCTGATATAATGCTGAACATACCTATGAAATTTAAATGTACTCTGAAAGAATGCATTTCCATTTTTCATAAAACTAACAATTTTGAGGAAACACAAATAAAAATAAATAAAGAAAAGAAAAATTTAAACCTAGCTTCTGAGTACCAGAATAACCTGCGCTTTTTCATTTCAACCAATTCAGTCAATATTTCCTTATATGGCATCTAAAAATCTGTAGCGTACAGTTTTCCTCAATAAACTGTAGTTTGCTATATCGATTTTATTTGAAAGAATGTTCCTTTTTGCATTCTCGCTTCTGCAAACTAATTTACATTCAACTCCACGTAGAAATTTTCAAATATCGTCTGCAGCGACATGTTTCCTCTTTACTGGAATCCCACTTATGCCATTAGAATAAAACATCGTCAGTTTCCTCGAATGGATTTTTCTAAGCAGAAAATGGTTTCCACTCAAAGCCAGCAGCCATTTTCTGCTTTTAGGGAAGATGTTTCTTGGAGGAAAAATGTGTAGTAGTATTTTCACTGAACTGAAGAAAAGGTAATAGAAGGTCATATCGTCTTATTAAAAGTTTAGTTTAAAATTTTAATGGAAGGAATGTAAAATCTGGAAGGAATTTGATAAAAGATTCTGAAGCCGAGAAATTATCTTAGAGTCTTAAACAACATTTATGAAGTTAAGGGTCCACGTTTAGCTTTTATTATGAGTAAAATTGCTAAATCTATATATACAAATAAAAAATCTATATTACAAAATCTAAATATAAAAATATCTCAAGTAGAATTTGAAATTACTTGAAATTTTTTTTAAAAAACAGAGCACATTAATGAGCTAAAAAACATGATTGTTTAATTTTAAGTAGTTTTTTTTTAACTTCTTAGATTTTAATTTATAATTTATCACTAAAATTAAATGGAGTCGTAAAATATATTTTCTCAAATACCATATCGATGTCCCCACCTTCATGAAATCAAATATTAATTATAGTAATTGATGACCTGGCAATCAAGTTTTAATAACTTTGAAATAAAGCAAAGATTTTAAAAGAATATTCTACAGAGCAAAATGAAATATCAAAATCTTAGCGTATCGGGAAAGAAAAAAATTCATTGTAAACTTCATGTCTTCGCAGACATGAAACGGATGAAAAAAATTAATGTTTCGTAAAGATGGCCTTTAATTTAACTTAATATACAAAATATTATATTTCTTATAATCAATGTAAACAATTGGATACTCTATACCGACAAAATAGAATTGATTAAGCATTGCATAATTTTATATTCATTGGTATAATAAATTGTCGAACAAGTAAGCATTTCAAAACCACAATTTAAAATATAAAAAAAATAACTAAAGAAATAGAAATATAATTGTAGTATTTTACATTATAAAGAAAACAATTAACAAATAATTGAAAAATAAATCACTAGCAACATAAAAACATCTATCATAGAATATAACTCTTAATATAACCCAGTGCACGAGAGTATTTATTGTACGTGATTAAACGTTTTCCCAGCAATTACATTATGAAGAATGGAGACATGTTTTACAAGAAAATAATTTTAAAAAATCAAATTCATGAAATAATGTAACTGCTCATTTTAAAAACAAAGGAGAAAGTAGGAAAAGAAATGAAATGAATGAAATTATAATTGAGTTTGCAGAAGTTAAATTTCAGTTATGCATGTATAAGATAAATGCTTATATGAATACTGTTGAAGTTCATAACAGACAAATAAATTATAGTTGCTTGCATTGTTAAAATTGACTGTATTCTAATACAAAAAACAAGGATAGGGTCTCTAATACATAAAACTGAAATATTTGCTAACAAAATAACAAGTTTAATATTGAAATATAGTTTTTAAGAAGATAACTAAGAACTAATTCTAAAAATGATAGTTAGCGCAACAATATATATAAATTAAATTCAATGAGAAAATGCATATTTCTTTATTTATAAATTCAAAAATTAATGTAGCAGAAAATAGATTGGAATGGTAAATGCTCAAACTTTGTCGCTCATTGATTCGAAAATACGAAATCAAGATATATGGGAATTAAGTTATGAAAATACTTTTAGCTTTAAATTTTAATCTTGTTTTTAATTCCTTATTTGAGATATACTGCAATAATAATCTTTCTTGATAAAGGTTTTAATTAAAAAATATAAATAGGTTTGAGAAATATTTTGCACATCGTAACATGTAATTTTTGCATATAAAATGGTTATTACAAGACTATTGCATGATTTTTTCAAAGGAAATATAGTGCTTTTAAAAAATTGGAACAAGAGCAAAAAATATTTGCACTTGTAAACAACATATTAAAAATGAGATTTGGAGTATTGCTCTAATCAAACCAAAAATGATATGTGTGTTATTTTTCTTTTATTTTACATTAAAAAAATTTGGAGAATTCATATAAATTGTATTTTGCATAAGAAAAGTAATCTTCATAAATCAATAATCATCCAAACAGGTCGATATGCGCCATATTTTTGTCAAACATTCATTTTTCTTAAAAAATCAAAATTTATGTTTTAAAATAGCAAAAATAAATTTCAGTTACCTGTCAAATCATTTTTCCTAATACAAAAAAAAAATGATTACTTTTTTTAATTCTAACATATTTACTAAGTTTCAGATGTATTTCATGCTTGAAAAAAATAAAGCTTTCAATTCATAGAGTGATTTTAATAACATAAATCAAATCACTGTTATAAAAACTTTAAATGAGCGTATTCATAAATTAATTATGATTATTATTTTTCTATTTGGGATCTAAAAAATATCTAAATTAGATCATTTTATAATAGTTTGCAAATAATTTGATGCTTGGATATAATTATTTGACCCTTATTTTTAAAGCTAAATAAATTAAGTTGCTAGGTAAATGAAAAAAATATCAAATTTTAAATAATATTAAAAATAGTTAGGCATAATAAATAATATAAAGCTATAAAGTACAAGTCAACTCTCATAAATTTAGAAAGTAAAACAGTTCCAGTTATTATTATTAATTCTAATTTTAAGAATATATACACTCCGGAGATAGAAAAAAAATATTTCTCAGTAATATAATTATATTACGTACACATGTATTAACGCTAGATGAAAAAGATATTACGTAAAGGATTAAATTTTAAATGAATGAATAATTAATAGCCCAGGCGGACAAATATATTCTATTTTTATTCCAACCTGTTAGATTTTATGAAAATTAAATACAGTGAAGGAATTCGCAATTCTGATTATTAAGACAGTTAAAGGAAAATATTTTAATATTATTTTTGTACAACAAGCCGATTACGTAATCATTATTAAATTGTTTTAGTTAAATTGACCTTTAGAGTTATTTACAATTTTAAAGAATCAGACAACATTTCAATTTCCAAATTTTATACACTAATTTAAACGCTCTTTTTACCAATTGTTTAGTTAAAAAAATCTTCCCTTAAATATATTTGAACTAAAGTGATCACATTTTCTCAGCTTCGGCACATGCACTCCAACGGGATTAGTTATAATATGCGAACATTCAAACTCTGAAATTGCTCGTATTAGTCGTCAGGATCTTTTTTTCTCGTTATTGACACTACAGATACCATGATCCTATTTATGAGGAAAATGCTATTTAATAAATATAACAGAAATTCCATTGAATGATAATAACGAAAAAAAAACATTATATGCATTTTTTATTAAAATATACTGATTGCGCTTTATGCAGATAAAAGTTGGAAAACCGAATTCTTTAGATTTTTTTAAACTTCTTCTTCTTCTTCTTTTTCAAAATTAATTAATACAGATATTTTAATCGACATAAAGACTAAATATATCAAGTGTTATAAACAGTGGATGAAAGTGAAAACACAGTTCACCCCCCCCCCAAAAAAAAGAAATCGCCAAAGCAAAGAAATGGTAGATATCAGAAAAAGATACAGCTGCTAAGAATAATTAATTCTAGATTTTTTTTTTAAGTAGAACTATACACGCATGTAAAAATAGGCTGGCGAAGTACATTCGATTCAAATTATTATTCTATCAAATTTATTTTATTTTCAATCAATCATTTATCAAAATTCAATTCAAAGGTCAATTGATCAAAATAAGTCAAATGATAAATATTGTAAATAATGATGAAAATAACAGATTCATAAAAGTTCATCTCTGGGATGCTGA
Source organism: Argiope aurantia (assembly GCA_026543865.1). Classification (NCBI taxonomy): domain Eukaryota; kingdom Metazoa; phylum Arthropoda; class Arachnida; order Araneae; family Araneidae; genus Argiope; species Argiope aurantia. The sequence continues at coordinate 13,792 of JAPMOR010084918.1, forward strand.
ATGCAGCCATCTTATTTCGCTATCAAAATGAATCATTCAGAATGTGATAACTCAAAATTAGATTATAGCTTTCAAAAGAGTCTAAGGTGCACTTTTCCAGTGACATATTTTGAAATAAATATGAATCACTGAAAACTTATATTGTAATCTTCATATCTATTTATAAGCTGTTTCGATGTGTGAACTTTCAGCAAAGAACAATAATCAAATTGCTATTTTATCTCGTTTCGCAAACGTTTCGTAAATAGGTCAATTATCATATTCCTAAAAGAAATCGTTGTAAGAATTGAAAAAAAAATCAGTCAATGCAGTAAAAAACAATGAAAACAAACAAAAAACAATGAATTTACAAAAAAATAAACAAAATTTTGTCTATTCATCAAGTTTATTCTTTTACAAGAAATTTAATGCATTTGAATGAAACAATTTCTAAGCCTCTTAAAAATGAAAATTACTTTTTTTTTATATTTATCATAGAGCTTGTTTTCCAAAATCAGTCTAACTGTTCAATTATTATCTTAAATAAATTCACAAATATTCAGAGCATTTAAATCTTTTGCATATCATATTTTAAATCTTTCTAAACAGGAAAATGAAATAGCGATATTCGTACAGATAAAATGCAAAACTGGAACTAGAAGCGAACCGTTACATTATTCAAAAAAGATTCGACCCGGATATACCCAGAATCATAGCACCATGAATTGTTCAACAGTTTTGGTAATCAAAAAACAATCTTTTCCCTTAACTTCCCATATAGGACTATGAGATACTTGACAAATAGCACTTTTCAAAAAGACATTCAAGCGTTACATATCCTTCGATTTCCTTTTATTTTAGATTCCAAACCATGTTCCTTGGATGGTAAAAATACGGCATAAAAATATAAATATGAAAAAAAGTAAAATTTTACACTTTTAAATGTTGATAAAAAGCATTATTTTCAAAAATTTATAAACTAAGTTGTCAATGTGCACAGTGAATTGGTGTCATAAAAAGCCGTGAAAATTAAAATATTTCTAGTCAAAAGTATATTTTACATCGAAAATTGATGACACCATATAAACTTCGAAACAGATGCAAAAGAGTATTACTTTTTTATCTTCAAATTAACATGATATATCTTTAAGAATAAATTCTTTGATGCAAGCAAAGTAGTATACTTAATTTAATCCACACACACACACAATGTACTAGTATAATTCAAATAAAAAACTCACATAAATTGCTGAAACTTGAGTCATAAAACTCATTTATTGCAGAGTAACCGCATCTGACATATAATGAATTTTTAGAACGCAGTTTTATTTCTAAACAATATTATACCTTACTGTTGCCACAACTTCTGTGCTGAAATAATGAAGTTAAAAATAATCAAAAACAAGAACTTGTATCACTCGAGGCAAATAATCTCACCTCAAATAGAAAGATAATCGTTTGCATTAAAACCGTTAGATAAAACAACGCAAGATAATAGTTTTTATTAAAACCGTTTTCTTTCGCTCACGGTGTATTTTTCAGTACTATTTATTAATATCGTGGTTTTCCGATCCATTCCTTTTTATATCGTCGCTTTCTTATATTGGATTATTTAAAATGAAGCATTGAAGATTTATTTTTATTTTATGACATTTTTTTTATTTTTGTATATAACCAGTCGTTTTAAACTGGGATTTGCCTCAAAGTGTAAATAAACTCTTTCATATTTGATCAACTATCTTCAAATGGAATCGTACAAATAAAGCGAGAATTTAGTGTTATTTTTATTTTTATTTTATGACATTTTTTTATGTTTGTATATAACCAGTCGTTTTAAACTGGGATTTGCCTCGAAGTGTAAATAAACTCTTTCATATTTGATCAACTATCTTCAAATGGAATCGTGCAAATAAAGCGAGAATTTAGTCTATATATTCTACACGATAAATATTGTTACGTCATGTCAAAACGAGAAAATCTATAACATATACGTAGAAAATATATCTTGTAAGAGTATTTAATTATACATTTAACCGATCATTAATATATCTTTTCTTGGAAGTAGACTTTCACCAGCATCGCTTCTAAATAATTTAATTTGATATTTGATAGCCTATCATTATATACTTAATATCGGGATTTATTTCAGTATTAAGTCTAGCATTAAAACCTAATTTTCTTAAGTCATTAGTATATTGGTAACCAATTAATATTGCTAATCCTCAAATCACGTGTTTCAAAGTGTAAGGTCAGCCACTTTTTAATTCATCTTAGGAGGTAAATTAATTGATATCATAAATCGTTTAAATTTATAAATCAAATTGAAACATCACAACAAAACATTTAAATCTGCATTAATACTTAAATGGGGAATGTCAACTTCTTGCAAATCTTGGAAACACGAACGTATATATATTTTTCGCCCATCATATTAAGAAATGGTTTTTTTATCAATTGTTGGAAACAATAGATCTTATAAGACAATAAAACATATACTATTTATTTTACAATGTAATAAAAACGTTCTCGATGAAACACATTCAATTCATTCAAAATTATTTGTTATGAATTTGAAAAGCATACGAGATTACTGAAAATTGAAAAGTAACTTTTAAGCTAATACATTTTTTTTTTTACTGCAAGCAATAATGATTTGGTATAAGATATTTTACATTATTCATTTAACAAAATCGTTTAATTAAATATTAAGGAAAATAAGGAATTTGAAATAGAAATTTCAAATTCTGCCTCCTGTAATCAAATTTTTTTAGAAATTTCAAGTAAGTTTGAAACGAAATCTGAGAAATATTCTTTCGTTTTTGGAAGCAAATTTTAAGTATAAATAAAATCGCAGGAAAAAATAAATTAAATTAAAATATCTTTATAACAATAATCGAATATTTTCTTTGAAATTGAAATAGTCTTAAATATGTCTAACAGACGATATCAGCAAATAAACATATTACGATTTTTTTCTCAGCAAAAGAAAATGAAGATTGTTAAACAGGAGATAATACATACTAATAAAAATTTAAGTAAATATTAAAGGACCTACGATTTTCCATTAAATAAATCTTGCAGTATCTAACATATTCATACAAATATATTAAATTCCAAATTTTGGTATACTTAAAAAATTTTAATACCAAATTATTCTAAAAAACATTATTATAGTATCAATGTTATAATGTTATGGTTGTAAAATATTTACAATTTCAATAATTATAATATTTCGGTTTTCATTTTTAATTAATTTTTATTGACGTAACTTATTTATTTGTTAAAAAGACACGTTCAGAATAAAATGAAATAATTAATCGAATTGTTTCCCCCTTAATTTATTAATGATACATTTTAATGCTAGATAAGCAATAAGAATTATTTCAACCAAATAGAGAAATGGAAGTTACATTCGAGAAATAATAAAAAATAAAAACATATTTGCAGATTTCAACAACATACAATTGGATTAAACAGATTAATACAATTACATACAACCTATGGCATTAGATTTTAAAATACAATTTATCTTCCAAATAAACATAACAGCTTTCTTTTAATCAGAATAAAAGCTTTGATAGATATTGAAATTCGTTTTTCAGAAGACAAGCAAAAGTTTATCTCATTTTTAATATCTTCTTAAAAAAAGATTTCTGTAAACTAAATTAAAATTTCATCTTTAAAGAAACTTCCATCCAATCAATTGTTGTGAATTTTTGGGTTTCTTTTTTGTGTGTTTACTGGAAAACATTTTCTTAAATATGATATCTTCGAGCTTCTTTTTTGCTCTTGAAATCTCAAGCAAAAAAAAAAAAAAATGAAATATATATTTTTAAAATCTCTGAAAAAAATACAAATATCTATCTTCAAAGGAAAAAAAAATATTTCTTAATCATCTTTATCTCTCTCTCTATAAGTAACATTTAATAAACGTAATACGTTTAGTATAATAACGTCGTTATATAATACGCTTCCTATAAATTTGTGAATTAAATAAAATACCCTTTCAAGTGTCATGATTTGATATTTGCAGAAATTATCAAACTTCTCTTAGTGATATTTTCTTCAATCGAAAAAAAAAATTAAGAAAGGGATAAATTATTTTACTTTATTTTTTTCCTGAAATTAAATCAATTAATCAATAAATTAATTGATGAATAAATAACTGATCAAATTTCAAAACTTTTAAGAATCTTACCATCGATTAACTTTTGCTGAAAGTTTTTATTTGCTAATTTCATTAGTAAGGATTCTACAACATAACAAAATTATTATTATGTTTATTTGCTTTTAAACTGCGCCTAATTTATGCACTATCGTTTTCTCTTTATATAATCGTATTGGTCGAATGTATTCGCATTGATTAGTATTATTAGAATTAGTCTTCTAAAAATTGTTTTAAGGTTTTTTTTTTCGATTTATTATGTATTGAGTTAGCTCTTAATTATTTCATTTTTTCAATAAATTAGTTTTAATAAGTAGACATGTCAATTTATTGGGAAAACATTACATGCCTAAAACAACATGACATACAATAAATGTATAAAAAGTTTCTTACACTTTATAATTCATGATTTTTAAGTGAAAATATGAAAAGAAGTTTTATAAAGATACCATTAATCTATTTCATATTATAACAGCCAAAATCTAACAAAAATAACGTTTTATGTACTTAAAAAGTTTACTTTCTCTATGCAAATTCTAAAAAGGCTTTATAGTACAGTAAAAAAAAAATAAAATAAAATAAAACCATATAAACATGTTAGAAGTGAATCACGCGAAACAATCCTTAATTATACATTTAAATGCCACTCAAAATTATGTCACGTGATTGTGATATTGCATAAATTAACTGCCTTATAGATCCCAGACAAAATAAAATTATTTATATCAGTAAAAATAAAAACATATCTTATCTAAAAACATCTACAATGGCAAAGAATCACTTGGCCTTTATTTGTTGCTTATTATATCATTACAGCAATTTATAATGTCACCACCCATAAAAAAATAGAAAATGCAAATGCATCTCTTTTAAATATTCTATAAAAAAGAGATCAAACCTCGAACACAAGCATCTGAGCAATATTCAGCTTCTAAAATTTCAATTACTAATTAATATTTAAAGATAAATACCACTTATATTATAAGAAAGATTAAGCTGATTATGAAGTGTCAAAATTTAAATGCCTGGTTTTAAAAATACCAAAATTAAAATGCCAGACGAGTAAAATATGTCAGAGACATTGAATAGATTTTTTTTTAATTTAATGCAGGCGCCAAGTGTTGAGATGAGTTATCAAATTATCGTCGTCTTTTTTTTAAATTTCTTTCTGTATTCAGTTCTATCATAATTATGTCTGTCGCCAAATGTTTAGATGCTCAACATACTATCTGGCGGTTTAAATAAATTAAAATTATTCAACTCTTTTAACTGTTATTTTTTTTATCAAAACAATTTTTAAATTTGAATTAGCCTTCCGAGAAGTTTTAGTGATGTGTTTGCAACGTTAGAATAAATAATAGAAATTATAAAATTGATAAAAATTAAATTTTTAGATAATTTTTATAGCTATTTTTGAATACTATACGTTTTGAAAATAGATTCTAATGATTATCAAAAGGGTTTTCTTTTTACAAAATATTCTATCATACAGCCCAAAACATTTTTTGAAGATAAATTTGAGATATGAAAATCAAATATCAATACTCTTAATAGAAATTGTTCTTAAAATGAATGTAAAATATGGTGTTCAGAAAAAAAAATTAAAGATCGATATTTAGCAAGACGCTCAATATTGTTATTAGAAGAGAAACAAAATAATAATTCAAAAGTAAAATTATAAGTATTTAGAAACTGTTATAATAATACTGTATGAGGTATTCTGTTTAACTTTTCATGTAAAAAAATATATATATGTTTTATTTTTTTTAAGAAAATCAAGGAAATAGATAGATTATGCATAACTTGTACAAAAATGTTATATAACATATTCACATGAATATCATGACATATTTCTATTTTTAAATATATGATAATTTTTCAATTTATCGATCAATTTTATATGCATAACTTTTAAAGTATAGCAAGAAGGAAAATAAGTAAAAATTTCAATCGCTTTTCCATTCTAATACTTTCTTTTTCACTTTTCAAGTTTTTCGAAATATAATATTAAAACCAGAATTGTCAGAAATAATGGAAGGTTAAGCTTTTATTCATATTAAAAAACAGGTATCATTCTGATTAATCTATAACTTTGAAATTAAAATTACATTTTTAATTTCAAATTTAAAAACATTATTAACAGCTTGAAATTATAGTTTCAGCGTTTTTAATTAATCAATTAATTAATCTGTACTACAACTATGCAATTAAAAAGGAAAATTGAAATACAAGGATCCACATCTTCTTAAAATATAAAAAACACATACGAGTAATCAGTACCAATGTATTTATTACTTTAATAATTGTCAAAAAATTAAAAAAAAACATTCTGTTTAAATATATATACTGTATATATAAACAACAAATAACATTATTCACAGTATGAAATTATAGTTTCAGCTTAATTAATTAATTAATCTGTACTGCAACTATGCAATTAAAAAATTGAAATACACACACGTATCTTCTTAAAATATAAAAAACACATACGATAAATCATTACCAATGTATTTATTACCTTAATAATTATTATGAAATTAAGAAAAAAAAGTTCTGTTTCAATATAAAGTTTAATAATCTAAATAAATGGAAAAAAATATGAATAATTCATTTTCATACCTGTTACACTTTCATTGTTGAATAGTGAGCAGACAAGAGATTAATCAATTTAAACACAAACCCATGCAATTGAGCGAAAACTTACTTATTACTTATTTACTACTACGCAATGCATTGATCGCAGTCAACTCTAAACACTTTCATACCACCAAATACCACTCAGCATTCTTAGATTACGTCAACTACATAGAGCGCTACGCGAACTCTCAGGTGTAAACCATAAATAGAATGAGTCCTCTAGTGCTTCGAAAGGTGGCGACCTAAAACACTTCACTTCCATTTCGTTTCCTCATAAAAATAATTACTTACCACTTATGACGCCTTTCACCTTCAGTAAATAGTACACTGACATGCGTATTTACCACATTGTTTGTAGTCAATGATAGGTCAAGACGTTTGCAAAGAAAATTAAATAAATGGACGTACAGTCAATGGAAGTAATAAATGCAGCTAAAATTAGATCCAAGCATTTCAAAAATGCATAAATGATATATTTGGAATAGATAGAAGACAGTTAGCATTATTTTGGGCAATCTGCTGTTTTTTTTTATTATTCCTTCAAATTTACAGCTTAGCTATGTAAACAAACAACAACTTAACCGCGAAAGAGCATTTTTTTTTCAAGATAAGCAAAATAAATAGGGGAATTATATTTGGAAGGAAATAAGTGTAGTGGTGGCGGCGGAAAAATAAAATAATAAGATTTGAAAATCAGGAACTGGCAATTCTAGTCAAATTCCTTACAACAAATAAGTTCAAGCTTATTTTAAAAACAAACTTTGTCAATAAAGTGCTTTGCACAGTTCAAGATTACGAAAATTTTGACTTTCGAATAAGCAATTCTAACTTTAGAAATATCCCCCAAATGATCATATCGCAATTGAAATGATTTATGAATAAAATTTAATGTATTCATTTTATTTCATTTATGAACTTTATGAAAAATAATTTAACATTTCTTTTATTAGCCTATCAATCGATGAAGAAACTAACAAATCGAATTTCTAATAAATCTATCTTATTTATATTTCCATTGCAAAGGTTCCCAAACTGTGGGCTCTGATTCAAACTTTAATGGATCACAACAAGATCCATAATGCACTTTTATCTTTCCCCATTTTCCAAAAATGTGATGTTAGCTTAAAAATCTGCAATCAGCCATATATTAGAGATGTTAAAAATGTTTTTAAGTTTGGTTTTTGGTCCATAAAACCTCTTTTAAAAAATATTATTAATCTCTAGAATAAATTTAAACCCAAGATGAAATGATTTCCATTCATCTTGGTCTAGTTTTGATTTCTGTTAAATGAGTGGTAATGCTTAAAAGTTTGAGAACCTTATACCTCTAAATGAGATTTCGGTAGCAGAGGATTAACCCATTAGAAAGAAATTTTCTCAAATTATTATAATGCAAATAATTCATCGCTTGTTTTTATAAAATCTTTATTATTTGACCTTCAAGAAAATGCTTTACATTCCAACAATTTTTCTTAAAATGTAAATTTTGATATTTTAAACTATTCTTGAACACAATGAACATTTTTGAAACCTTTTATTCTACTTTTTGAAAATAAGTTTCTATGTTAATAGTTGAAAAGATCATAAAAGCATTTATAAAATTAATGTAATATTATATGCAAAAATAATCTTACACATTAAAAACCAGTTAAACATTTTTATGAGATAATAAAAATTTAATTAAATGATTCAATGCTTCAAAAAATATTATACATGCGCAATATGTAATTGGTCAAAGGTTTATGTGCACTTCCCATTTTTTTTTTCGAATTCTTCCAGAAAGGTTGCACGAACAATTGTTAATGAAAATAATACGCATATTTTACAGAGTCTTGTGAATTTAGGCATTAACAGGAGTGACTAGAAACTGCTGACGACGAAAAAAGATATAGTTTCATTCCGATTCCCAGAATACCAATCAATTATAACTTTTAACAATGTTTTTAATTTTCTGTGAGAAATAAGTACATGTGTTTTTTGCATATCTAAGAAAATACAAAAGTTTCCCCGGAAATATTTTCGCAAATTTCTTTCTTTTGCATGCAGAATTTTCATCTAAACGCAGACTTGTGACAATGTGCCATTAAAATATATATATATCGATGAGTTTGCTCCGAGGTTCTCATTAATTCAGTGTAGCATCATAAATTTGACTGTGTTACCCATTTGTTAAAGCTGCTTATATAGTGTAGATAAGCACATTAAACACCAAAAGTATTTATTTTTGTCCTTCTTATCTATTCCGTAATATCCGATATTCTTATTTTTTTTATTTTATTTTATTTATTTACTGATATTGATTCTGACAACCAGATATCTATGTAAAATTGTGATAAGACTGCATCCATTTATGTATATTATTTTATGATTTTCAGATTAAAATTTATTAAGAGGGCATAGCTTTTTCAATGTATAACGTCAGTCAACAGTGACTAAGGAAGTCTGACAAAAATTTCAGTAATCAGTGATTGCTGTTGCCTTTAAAATACAAAATCAGCCACCAGAGATTGACAACGTACGGAATGAAAATTTATTGCCAATCACTGGTTATTGACTTGGATTACTGACTGATTACTGACTTGACTGAAGAGAAAGGTCAGTGCCATTTCTGGCAACTGGAATGGTGCTTAATCTGCTTACATTATATTAAAATGCCTATGTGTATTCAAATTATAGAAATAAAGAAATAAAAATTAGTGTTGCCGATGATGCTTATCTACTACGATTTGAATTATTAGTTAAAATTATCAGTACGAATATGCTGATGTATTTAACATAATTTTACCTTTATACAATTCAGTAAAACTATTCAAGAATTCAAATTCAAATTAAAAAAAAAACCTCTCATTATTTGACTTGTCTAAGGTATAGACTACTTTCAGCTTGCTATAATGCAGATAGTTTTCAGAATCTTAGCAATATTCACTTGGAATTTTTTTGTATATAAATTGTCTTATAAATCTGACCATTAAATTATATGCTTTGATTTCCACATGTGCCGATAGAACTTATTTACTGCATATATAATTCTTCAAATATTCAAACAATTTGATCTGAATTTCAATATTTATGTTTCAATGTTACATTGGTGTATGTTCTACAAAATTTTAATAATTGAGTTGAAATTTCTATATTTTGTGAGTTAAAAAATATGAGAAAATAATTGAGAATTTCTTTAAAACCTTTATATTGTACTTTTCTAAATGTCTAAGCTATTTTTACGAAAAGGTATAAAAATTTGACACGAAACTGTTGAAAACTGCACTTCATTAGCTGCTTTTTGAGCCTATAAGTTCATATAGAAGCTTTCTGTTTCCAAGGCTTAATGAGTCCAAATTTTTCATCCTCTTCAGTTTCTAAGAGTTCGCCTAAATGCCCTAGTTACGAATATTCATTGTAAAATGTGAATTAAAGCATATTTTGGATATCTCAATGAAGTTTCTTCCAGCTTTTCTATAAAAATTCGAAAGAAAAAAGTAGCAAGTATATTGAAATTACAGTTAAAGTAGTAAATTCGGTTGGCACGAATAATTACCAGTTATTATCCGCACTAATATCAGTAATTATTTACAATAATAGATTAAAAATTCTTTTAGTATGAATAGTATTGATTATTATAAATATTAACAAAGGTTTTTATCAATAATGATTGGTTAATTGCATCATATATATGTTGTTTCAATTCTATTTCTGATACTTTTAAAGTATATTTTCATAATCTAAAAAAAAAAAATCCGTTTGCTCAAAAGAAAATATCCTCAAATAAAATCTTAAATATCTCAACTGCCTTTATTCTTGATGCAAAAAATGATAATAATAGCTTATAATACAAATAAAACAGCAACAAAATGCACCGCGAAACAGTAATTGACTCTGATGGAAAAACTTTAAATGATACATTATTCTTACTTATTTCAAGTCCCTCAGAAAACGCTCTGCAACTTCTTGAAGAATGTCCGATATTTGCTGCTCTGATGTTACCATGGCAACCTAGCTGGATCGATCTGCTATCGGACAAGGACCCAGCATCCCGCAATACATTACGCGTTTTCTTCAACAAAGTAACAATGCACAATGCTTCTTTTTAGGATCTTTTAACAACATAATCCCATTATTTCTGGAAGTCCACGCAGCTGCAAGTGATAAGCTAATCTGGCGTCACAGTAAATTTAGCTATCCTTTAACCAATTAAAGCTGCATGTGCCAGTAAAAATTGAAAGATGGAGAAGCCTTTGCTTATCCTTTTAAGCGGAGATCTAATTCCAGACGAAATTTTGAAGAAATTTTTATTTTGGTTCAATTAATTATAATGTTAATTGAAAATTAACAAAGCACATCATTGAAATAAAATTTTATTAAAAGACAATATATTTTTTTAAAAAATTAGATAAGAAGATGCATGACAATCTAGAGAAAAGGAATGGCGATATTTTTCAATTAAATGCAGTTTTAACCCTTTGGGCCCCACTGGGACATATATGTCCCGCTGATATTCTTTAAAACACCCAAAGGGATAAGTAAGTGGGTATTTATTGAAGTGCATGTCTAATGATTTTCTATGATTACATTCATATGTTAGTGCAATTTTTTTCCCTTACCTACTGTATTTTATACCGTCACCTCAACCCCAATGGAACAAATGTTATAAAGACCACTGAGATGTATATATCCCACATCAAAAATTGCACCTATAGTTACTTTTTGTTTTTCTTTTAACAGAATATAGCTATTTATACTTTATTTAACCCATTAGGGCCCTAAATTATCTTAGTTTTGGAAAAAAAAAAGCTGGTATTGAAAGAGTTAAACGGCTTTCTATCTCTCCGGCGGAGGAACAAAAGGAGACAAAATGTTAATATGTATTAAATCCAAATATAACGATAAGGGAAGAGGAGGGGGGGTTGAAATATACTCTATTCCCATGCACCATTTATTCTAGTTCCCAATTGGCCCGTCCTCACATAAAGGATTTGTACCCATGACCTGCAAATAGCGTATCCGTCTCGGAAGAGGCTGAGTAGCAAAAGTAAAATTTTAAATCTTTGAAAGCCAATTTTACACTACACGGTTTCAATCAGCCGGCGTTTTGCCATGGGAATGTCTGAATCAAATCATTAAAATCAATTCATCGATTTAAAAAAAATGTATTTTGCCTAATGCCGCGAGAATTCGATTTGTCACATGTGACCCGTTTAAAAAGATGGTTCAGATGTTAAAATAATGATATAAAAATCTTAAGAATTGATTACTTTATAGTAAAATAAAACTTTTAGAAATATTTCCAAAGCTTCACTCACCGCAATAGTATTAAACAATTTTTTGAAATAATATTTCTTTTTAAATCCCAATGTGTTTTATAGTAAATTATACTGGCCTGATATTTTTTCTTCTTTTTTCCGCTGCTGCAAACTAAATTTGCCTATTTCTGGTCTAATGTGAATTAAAAATAAATTTATATTTTAGCGTTGAAAGAAATGGTTCGTCCCAAGTATTAAATATATAATCGGATACGTTTTTGAAAATGATCGTTACCAAAAATTGTATATTACAAAGCTGTTGCAATTGATTCACATAAAAGTAAGACAATTCAAAACGGAAAACTGAGTTACAAGAGTTAAATACATTTCTAGCATGTCCATGATTTTAATGCAGCTAAAGTATGATATGAATACAGCTAAAGTTAAATTATTTTAGTGGAATAAAGTTAATTGAAAAATGTTTTAATACACTCAACTAAAAAAAATTTCAATTTCTCTATCATATTTACTTTATATATATATATATATATATATATATATATATATATGTAATGGACGAATAATACTCAATAATAATAGAATTCATAACACAACAAATAATTTCTTTATTATTTAATATCCACGCATCAAATTTTATTTAGATTATGAGAAAGAAATTAGTCTATGCAAAAAATCTCGTAATTATAAAAAGCTCATTGTTACGTACGAATGATTAAAACTGATATTACATTAAAGAGAAACCTAAAGTTTTTTTTTAGGTTTCTTTATATTAAAAAAATAGAATTTCAGAAATGTAATAACTTATTTGTTTTCTATTTTGAACGTTTACTTTGTAGATGAATGAAAGCTTTCAGCTTATATCGAGAAAAAAAAATGTTAGAAATTAAATAAGAAATTTCTGCTGAATTTGGGGGGAAATTACAAACAAATTCAAAGCATATGAGAAAAAGGTAGTTAAAACAATATGAATAAAGGAAATGTCAAATTATTTTCATCTGAAAATAAATATGCATTTAAAAAATTTTATGGAAGTAATTATTTCCTAAGCATAAAATATATTTGTTTATATACAAAACTATTGTTTACAGCAAAAAAATTATTTAATTTGTTAAAGATAATAAACGTGGAAGTCAAAAAGTCAAAATAATGTTTTTGAAGTTTACGTCGGTACGACTTGAGAAACTTTCGGTTTTTCTTAATGTATTAAACAATATAAAAATATCTATTTAAAAAAAATATCAGAAACCGCACCAAACACACACTTAACAGACATAAAATGCAAATAATGAATTAGAATTAAGAAAACATTTTAAAATATTTTAAATAGAAGATATCCCTTTGCGAAAATTAAAATAAAATATTATGCTTGAAATTTAAATAAACTAATTTTCAATTACTACTCTTTATATAAAGAGCGAATTTCCATTTGGGTAAACAAAATATTTTACTTCAGATTAAGAATTACATAAAATTCATACCTATTCAATAATAATTGACGTCCTTACAGAATTTACTAATTTGCTCATTGGTAATGAAAATGATGTGAAATTGATTAGTTAACAACTGGTATCGGTTCAAAGTTCAAGAACAATCGAATCAACATTCATATGAACACCATCTTGAAGCAGTTTCAAAAATTCGACTCGAACCGTTCACACTCTGAACGAGACGACTGGAAGCAATTACAGAGGAGAAAAGGGATTTCCTCATTTGCGGCATATAAAGAGCGTCTCTCTCACGAGAAGACCCCTCTGGCGACATGCTCGAATCGATTCAAGGCGGCCCCCTGCCCAAAGGATCAGTTGATGAAATGATACATTTCCTCATAATAAAAGTTTACTCAGAAAAGTGATTCACCGAGTAATTGCATTTAATTTGGAATCCAAGAACTTCAGAATTTTTGGTAATTAAAACTCTTTGGAGTCGGAATTCGATGGGAGGCGTAGTCGAATAAATGATACAGAAACAGTTGCAAATTATTCTTGGAAGCATCAAGAGAAGAGTGGTGTAGAATATGGAATGCATTTTAGGAACTAATATTTAATGAGAATTTCGCATCACATAGTTGGAAATTCTGTTTGGAAAAGATTCTTGCAATGAATCACAAGAATTTCGATTTATTGGAAATAATCTCTGGTATGAGCCTCCGGGAACTGCTTCGATCTTAATATTTTGCGTAAGTGTTGTTATGTTAGTTTTAAATATGGTTCAGTATTACTTAAACAATATTTATTGTTGACAACTTATAGGCGGAAATATTTTTTTTTTCACTGTAGCCACAGTCAGGGTTACTTTTAATTGACATTTAGAGCAATAGTGTATCAAAAAATAGAAATAAAATATTTTCGAAATCACATTTCAAATGATGAATTTATATCAAAATAGCGGTTTTGGTTTATTCAATCGTATATTTTATATACTTAAACTTATAAGTAATTGTATATTTGATATTACAACATTCAAAGGGTTTGGTTTCTAAAAATATTTTAAACCTAATATTCTCAATAATTACTTCTCATCAATATACTTTTCAAATCAGAAGCAAGAATGACTGCAAGTATCACAAAATATCAGTGACAGCGGAGGGAGAATATATAGTTGACAAATATAGAGATTAATTTAAAATCGTCAATTTTGTTGACCACTTCAATCTTTAAATTTTCAAGGCGCAAATTTTTTCATTCATTTCTTAAAATTATAATAAGACAATAGAAATCAGTAATCGAACACATAATCAAAATAAATGTTAAAAAAATCCATCGTTTAAAGGTTAACAAAAGTCTTCATGTAAAGATTATCTAAAAAAAGGTTAAAAAACATAATACTGAGATGTAAATTTAGAAAAAAAAATTGTGACAATTTTGCTAAACTTGATTATGATTTTGTAGAATTAAAACATTGATAGGATTTTTTTTAAATACCCAACCCTAAATTTGCTATCATTTACTAAATGATACTTTAAAAATTTGAAACGTAGCATCATAAATCGATCGTTCGAAAAAATTTAAAGTAAGGAAGAAAAGTAAAAAAAAATGAAGACAGGTTTTCCAAAATAAAAATATACTACTCAAAAAGTGTTTTTTTCTTCAAAAATGGTGAGAAATATTAAAGAAAAATTAAATGATGTTTACTTGAAAGAAATATGAAATAAAAAAGAAGCGATTCGTTAACGGCTAAATGCATTCTTTAATACAACTGATGAAAATAACATTTAAATTGTAAACATAAATTATATTTTTCAATAAATTGCATATATCATATAATCAAAATTATATAAACAATTTTTTTAATAAATGCACGTATATCTACAAACATTATATAATCAAATCAACTAAGAACTGATTCTCTCAATATTTAACTGATCGTTTTTGGAAATGAAAACTCTTGAATCGAAACATTAAAATTCTATTTTCTCTTTTAGGCAACTGCATCGATTCAATATGAATATAAATCTCTGCAGATCATTGCAAATAGACTTGCTTAATTGAATTTACTTTTCAAATCGACATTAATAAAAAATGTTTTTTAAGAATAAAAATCAATTGATAAAATGTAATGACAAATTTTCAACCCAAGACATTCATTCACTATTCTCTACACAGGAAAAAATAAATCGATAATTCGAAAAATAGAATAAATTACTCGAAAGCTCATTAACGACCAAAACTGGGAACTCAGGAACCGTTAATTACCAAATGCACCCTCAGACATTAACGGCACAAACAGGAACAAAGACTGTAACAGTATACATGATTTATTATGCGTTCCCCGGGGGATGCCTTTATAATGAAATTCACATTCTAAAACGGTAGCAATTTCTAGTTTCCTTCCAATCTTTGAACTCACTGCACGAAGTTGAAACAATATTATTTGCTTTTGACTTGACTGGGAGGGAACCTACGGCTAATTGCTGTCGCTTATTGGAATGGTCTTGTTGGGAATTGAAATTTATCATTTTTGTAGGGGTCATAGGTAAAATAAGGGAACTCCCTTTCGGTCTTGTTTTGTTTCCAAACGTCAATCATTCTTCGGTCTCCCCTCTCGCGCTTTCATCATAAAAATATTTCTGGTTTGCAAAGTAATGACAAATGATAGTCGAAATTAATAACATGTCAATGATTTGAAAGATTGATTGGAAATATTTCGCTTTGAAAATGTGGAATTTGTTCCTTTATTTTTTGCTCCGTTCAAGTAAGAAAGAAATACGTCATTGACTAAGGGTATGAAGAGAAATTAGTTAATTTAAAACAAATTTTTTTTGTGAAAGATTTTTTTAATATTTTACTACCATTAATAACGTTGTAAAAAAACTATTAAATAAGAAGAAACCTCATTACTTTGCTTTTACATATTTAATGTTTATAGGAATTCCCCAATAATTTAATTAGGAAGTTCTTGCTGTAACTGTTATTTTTATCAGTGCACGAATAGTTTTCAAACATGAGTAAAAGGAATTAACATTGTTCGTGATTTCTTTTAACATTTTAGTAAAGTCTTTTGCATTAAGACATGCAACAATGATAAACTCCGTATCTATATCATGTATACATAAAACGTAATTAAAAATAGTCTTTCGTATGTTCCTAATCATGAAATTGAAATTACTTCAGCGATTATTTGAACACTTTTAAAGCATTCAGCGATTTCTCTGATGTTTTAACTCAGAACAAATATTTTACGTGATTTATTCATCCGAGTACCTGAGATCTTTTTGCAACTTTTAAATGAAATCATAAAAATTGCATTTTTAGCAGTCGCTTTTACCAAATATTACTTGTAAATGTTTCATCTACGAAAAAAAGATATAAAAATTGACATTTGTTTATAATGATTTCCTTATTTGTTATTAAAATTTCATCTTCTCAGTCTGTGAAGAATAATTTGCAATTCGAGATGCTTGCCTCTTCATAAAATACTTAAGATACAAATTTTTCAAAACCTTTATTCATATTCATCTTTTTTTAATTTTGAGTGTGGTTCGTGCAATGAATTATATTATTTTTAAAGCCATTCATTAAATTTAAGCACTTTATAGATGTTACAATTCATTACACAAATATCATGTAATACTTAAATATCTCATATACTTTATGGTGGAAAGATACAGAGTGATAATAGATGATGTTCCTTAATTAGAAAATAGAGGAAAATGGCACAGTTAAGAGGATAAATTATGCCAAGGAGAGAAGTATTTAGAAATTCATTTTGAATTATATAGGAGAGGGATGATAAATATATTTGTGTGCGTTACTGCTCCACTATTTTGACGAAGAAGAATGAACGGTTAGAACCGAATTCCAGAATGAAAAAGATCAGAATATTTAATAAAAATGATTAAAATCACATGATTAATAAAAAAGTTTTAACCTTTGAAAATAAGTTTCATTTTTATTTTTATTCAATAGGCATTAAATCGAATTTAACACATATTGTTGAAAAGATGATCTGACATGCTTTTAAAGATGAAATTTTCACTAATTATGTCAATGAGATTATCATAGATGACCATGAGATATCGTTCATAAATATCGTTCATATTTTCAAAGCATGAATAAATGTACAATCCTATCCAGAAGCTAATATATCTTTAAACGAAATAAATATTTGCTACGTTTTGAAAACAACCAACAAAATAAACTGTGCCCATTTAAGATAAGTAATAACTATAAATACCCAAAATTACTTATTGAAAAAAAAAGTCAGGATAAGTCTACCCATCTTATTTTTGAATTGCTCGAGCACATTTTCTTAAGGGATCAGACAGCAACTTTTTTTAATTCTAATTCTTATTTATTTATTTATTTATTTATCTGATTTATTTATTGTTACATCTTTTTTTAATCATAAAAGTTATCTAAAAACGTCATAAAGCCCAATTTGTTTCTTAAAAGAAGAATTCAATCTTACCTGGTCAAATGTTTTATTCGGACACTGGGCTGAATAGTTGGACTTCCACCCACGTCTTTGAAACTTTCCATAGTATCTGACATCGAACATAGTCCTCCCTACAAAAAACAAAACGACAAATAAGGTATTTTATTTATTGTGCATTATTTAATACACTCTTATTCTAATTAAAACACTAAATTAAAAACTCTTATTCTAATTACACACAAACTGATTAATATTTTTACTGGTACAACATTTGTTTAATTTAATTATTTTAACGTCCCTCTTTATAGCTATGTCAGAGCTGTTTTAAGAGATATTTCTTAATTCTGAATAGTGTCAAAAGCGCGAGAAGATATTCTTTTCATCAATCTCCCACTACACACCATCATGAGTCCATGTGAACCGTAACTGTAAAATAAGCATGCGTTTGACCTATATGCATGGTGAATCTGGAACCTATGATCTTCCATCCAGCTCAGTATCTTTTAATTAGAAAAGACAATTATTTAAATAATAAAATGAAATGATTTTAAAAAAATTTCCCAATGATTAGGATCTTTAGTTGAATTCCTTCTATAAATATTTCCATTATAGGTAGCAATATTAATTAATTTCTTTTTGAGCAAATAGAATCTAAATTAGCAATTATGGCTGCATGAGGTCACATTGTTAAATCATTTCCAGATCATTTCCAGTATTGAGACTCGCTTTCTGAAATTGAAATCATTTCATCAGCATTACATTTGTAAACTTTTTATAAATGTCATTTGTAAAAGCTTTTTAACATTAAAGAACAAAGGCAAAGATTCCTAAATATGTAGATGTAGCCATTGAATGCGTCAAATCTATTGCATTATAATTTCTTTAAGCTACATTCATTTATGTGTTGTAATGTATTATGTAATTACGTGTTGTAATGTATGTATGATAATGTATGTATGATCCATTCAGTAAGATATTAGAGCCAAAAGAAGTGAGGAATGTAGACTTGCGTCATTTAAGAAAAATTATTTATTTAGAAAAAAAATACGAGAAGAAATATCTTAGCTTTTCTCATAAACATTTATTTTTAAAGTTACGGTTCTTATTTTTAGAATTACGGAAATTACGGTTCCTATTTTAAGAATTATCTTAACTGTTTAAAAACTTTCTGAAATCTGGAAAAGCTGATGTATTTATGCTGCAAGAGATTTTAAAGCATGTTTTAAAGTAATTATTCCCGTGAAATCGCATTTCATAAATAAATATTTTATTCTAAAAAGAGTATTTCAATATTTTCAGCCTTTCCTTTCGATCGGTTTCGTTTCAGCATTTTTTTATTAAACACTATTCCTATACCTATACTGAAACTTTGCAACCAAATAAGCGTCCTCAGAAATCAGCATCATTCCTCGCGTAAAAAAAAATGATTAAAAATCTCAATGCATGAAGCATAAACAGTTTGTATAATTTCCCAGAAAATAAGTTTCTTATTTCTTAGTTTTGAAAATTACAGTATTACTTCTCTTTTACGCATTTCAAGGGATCAAATGTCAGTGAAGTTAATCGTGAACTGTAAATCTCAAGAAAAAAAGCATTTAAATGCAGAAATGTATAGAACATTCGAAAAGAACCAAAACGTTATAAAGAAAGAAAGGTGATGCAAATACCGTGCATTACTGTTAATAGTGCTTTCAAATAACCAGCGCAAGAGTGCTCACCAAAACGTTCTCGCATACTCTGTAATAAACTTCCATGCCAGAGAACTCCTTACATGGCATTAGTGTACAATAGTTATAAAGTATTTACTTCTGGCTCGAATTTAGCATTTTCACTGAATCTATCGTGTCTTTCTCGCCGAGTTATTTGGCGATTAATCTCTGGCATGAGTTAATAGAATCCAAAATCAAATTTGTGTTTTAGACACATTTTTCTCAATCGATTAAAACAAAAATCTGACACGAAACTGCACTTTTAATCTCAAAATCCCAAGCCATGTTTAATACATTAAACTCATTGCGTTTTTTGAATTATCACGTTTACTTGCTTTTGAAAATACAGATCGACAGACGCTCAATTATTAGATGGATTTATCTGAAAATTTGATAATTATCTATAATATAGATGTTAAATCTGAGCTAGATGTTAAATCAGATGTAAGATAGATGTTAAATCAGATTTTATTCAAAATTTGATAGAAATCTGCAAGTTTGGAGAAAGACCTTATACGAAATTTCAAACGTCTAGCTCAAAATGTTTTATATTTATTTTTGTTTCAGACAGACAGACGGACGAATATTTTCCAAAAATGCATTTATCAAACTAAGAAAGGTCTAAAACATGGAGATTCGTCAAAATGTCGAGTTTGAATTTTTTGACGATTTCTATACTTTCTCTATACTACATAAACAAGAAATTAAAAAGTAGTCATAAAATACTAGCAAATTTTATCATTTTTTTACATACACATAAGTGTTTATCAATCTTTAGTTCCTTTTATTTTCTTATGATCTTTCGAAAACATTACTAATAAGAATCTGCGCCACTGGGAAATTAAATGCGATAAATTTATTTTTAAAATGTTACAATAATCGAACTTATTTTTTCTTCGTCGAACTTTTTTGTCAGAACTTCCGCCTGAGGCATCTACACTCCATTACTATAGTACTGAAAAAAAGTTGATAGCCACATGTAATTATAGAAACTATATGCATTTCTGAGATAATGAAAGTTAAATAACGCTTTATATATCGATGTAACAGATTCGACCAATAAGAACTAACCTCACTTATTCAAAACATTTCCTATTTTTGCATGCATTCAACCCACTAACAATAAAAATAAAATTCACCCATCGGTCCCGGTCAGTTACAACAGGTTTAAACACCTATCCATGTCTACTTAAAATCCTAAAAAACCGTGAATATCAAACGATATCTTATAATTATATGCCACCTCACGTTCGAATTACTCAACCCACGCACCATTCTAGCTACTATCACGTCCATAAAGAACATCCCGCTGAACGTATCTACGCACTTAGCAAATAACAGGAGACTTGTGAAGTCAATCCTCTCAGTGGGTTGCTTCGCTCAAAAAAACTGACGACCTGCAAGAATTCTTGCACAACAGCTGAAAAGGTCGAGAACCAGCATCGAAATGTCGATGGCTCAATGTCTACCTTGTTAACCAGATTCACGTGCGCTTGTGCACGGAGATTTTAGTTAATATTTACATAGTTTGTAGATTTCCATTATGAGCAAAGATTAAAATATGTAACATTTTAAAATCTTCATAAAATTTTAACATTTTATTCGTATTACAGTCTGTACTTTCTGTTCAAATTGTTTCATGACTCAATTCCCCATGCAATTACGAATGTTTCAATTCCCCGTGCTATTGAACCAATATCGGTTGTGTGTGTGTGTTTTTTTCACATAAGAAAAATTATTTTTAATGCCAGGTTGACCCTTAATAATTTATGAATAACCGCTCTAGCATCAGTTCTAAATATCTGCAAAATCATTATCTTTACATTGGTATGCAAGTTTAAAAAGAATGTCAACAGAAAAAGGTTGTGAAATTGAAAGCACTATATGTCAAATTGTATGTAAAAAGAAAATTTAAATGGAAAAAGATACCAAATTAAATAGAGGATATTAAATACTAAGGTCAATTTATAAATAAAATAGATACAAATAGAAATAAGGCATGAAATAGAATGAAGGATGCTATTGGATGAAACATTCTAAATAGAAAAAAAAAAAAAAAAGATATCAATGAAAAAAGGATATCGATCTTTCAACTGACAGTTGAAAGATCGAAGATACAAAGTTTCTTTCAACTGACAATAATTTTCGCTGATTTATTTGTTAAGATATCAATAAATTTTCAGACTTCTAAAGCACAACGTTGTGTGTAATTCTATTCAATGAATATCATCTAATTAAAAATATATCAATATTTCTCTTTAAAAAAACAGAGTTGTAGAATATACCAAAAACTAAAAGTGCCAATCATTTTCAATCAATACTCGAAATGGAAACACTATCCACATATTGCCATAACTAAATTCCTACACTTCGATTGCTTTTCAAGGATTTGGATTTCAACCCGATTCAGAGGCCACAGTGTTGGTTGAAAATGAGTGAGACTTTTGGATTTCTGGTACCTAGTTCATGAAGACTTAAAACAAAGCTTAACCAATCTAAGTCACTAAAATTAGATATAAATATAGAACAAAAGTAATTTAAAGTATGCATGTTTTTTTGAACAAAAATATAACGGAAAATCCGTCTTCTTAGAATAAAATAAATTTTAAACCATTGACAGAAAGTAAAAAATGCCATGGTCTTATTTTGATGAATTTTTATTTTAAATTAGTTTATTTATCTGAAACATTCAGAAACTTATATGGTTGTTAACCAGTCGTAATCATACTGAACAAATATTAAACTGAAAGAAAGGCGATGGTTCATCCCTATTTGGAAGATTGCGTATGCGATATTAAACCCTACACATACAAACAATCATCTCTTTTTGAGAAAATATAATTAGTGATATTCATTTTATCATAAAATAACACCAACTTTCGTTGTAAAAACATGCCATGAATGTATATATAATATAGTAAACCATGTATATTGTATTAGCCATTGTACCCTCGGCTTCGCCTGTGTTTATTTACTCTTTATAAGCAAAAAAAGAAAATACAAAACACAAAGATTTTCATGTCGTATATTTTCTTTTTAAATATTCAACCCCTTAAGATGTTTAAGCCATCCAAATGTAAATAATTACTAATCTAAAGATTTTGGGTGGATTATTTTTAACTTCAAATTTGACGTATAAATGCATATAAAGTTAATACAATAAGTTAAATCTAATTTAAATACTAATTCATTTCTTAATTTTTATCTTAATTTGGCCCACATTAACTTCCTTCTAAAATGTTCTCTTATTTCCTGATCTAAATATCATTTTTTATTTAATTAATTCTGCACACGATCTATAAATCTGCTCACTTCAGCATTTTCTCGCGCTCCGAGTAAAGAGATAAAAACCTTGATGTTTACAACAATCTTTTAAAGATTTTAAAATTTCCCTTTCCTAAGACTACACGAATAAAAAAAGTCCCTATCCAAATCTCATAGTAAAGCGACTGAAGGGAAAATCTTTGTTCTATTTTCTTCCTACGCAATGTTAACAGACTTCAGTTTAATCATCGCTTCTTGTAAATAAAATGCCTATCAAAGGGAAATAAACCAAAATTTTAAAATTACAAAAGTTTCTTTTTCTATTCTGCCACGCTACTGCTAAAATATGTTTACATGCATATATAAAGACTGGTTAGAATTAATACATAATTAACTGCTCAGAATTAATAAAAGAATTACTAGCTTCATTTTTGGCATTCTTAACCTATTAAATTTTATCTTAAAAGCTTGATAATTCATAAAAATTCAGAACAAAAGTAAAAGTTCTTTGGTGTGAGATAATAGGCCTATGATACAATACTTAATATAATAACACATGTAGGCGTCTTGATATAAATTACTGCTAAAAATAAAAAAATTCAGATAATGTACAACTAAATAATTTTGATGAAGTAAAATGCAACTTGCCCGCAGATATATATATATATATATATATATATATATATATATATATATATATAAGCATGCATGTGGATTTTGATTATGTTTATTATTTTTTTCGAAATGTTTTGATTTTGTACAGATTTTATGATATGCATTCATATCCATGCTATATTGTTATTCATTCTTATAATTCAAATTTCTATAATGTATAGTTAAATATTTAAAACCCGGTACTTAGAGTTGGAGCTAATTTTATATTTGTTATTTTAACAAGTGAAAAAAAATGAATGAATTCAAGACATTACAAAATTAAAGAAAAAAAGTAAATATATGTAATTAGGAAATGAAAAACTAAAAGGAAATATTTGCTAACGTATTTTCAAAAGTATGAAATTAGAGTGATAAAATATATAGTAATATAATAAAAATGAATAAACCAATGGGAATAAAATCTTATTCAATGAACTAAAACTAAAAATTAAAACAAAAAAATGACATAATATATCAGATGAAGGCATTAAAGTATTAAAAATGCTAAAATATGAGACAAAATTAGGTCAAACAGTCAAAGAATTTACAACAATTTTAAATGACAGTGTTTAGTTACTGTGCATGCCTATTAACATTTTTGCTTTTGCTTTATATTTGAAAAGTAAAAATTAAAATGTCTGTAACAACATTAACAAAACACATATATTGACAAAATCACACGTATCATGCATGTGATTAAACAATGGGACCGGTTTTATATTCCCCCAAAATTTAATGGAATTAATAAATATTATGTTTAAATTAATATTTAAAAATTGTTTACAAATTAGATTAAAATAATATGACAATTAAATTAATTTCAAACAAAGCTAATTTTTTAAAACTTTAAGATGTCACACAAATAGTTTTTGTGCGCTGTTTTTGTAAATTCAATTTATTTCAATTCCCATTTCACCCCCTTTAGAAGGTCGTACCAACTTTTTAATTTTGCACTATTTTCTTTATAGGTGCTAAGGAACAAGCTTATAAAGTTTCATTTGAATCCAACAAGAGTTGCGGAATTGTATGATTTAAACAAACAAATGGACTTTCAGTAATACACATCTAAACTAATAATTTGATATTACGAATATTGGGTGAAGAAAATTAGTTTGGTATAATATATTTAAATCTATAAATGCTTGAAAAGAAATTAAACATATAAATATAAAACTTTCATATAAATATAAAATTATATAATTTGCAAACTAAAAATAATATTTAGATAATTATGCATTTTTTACAAAATATATAGTAAAGATTCAATAAAATTTGTATAAACATAATGTATTCTTTTACAGAATATATAGACACGATTTAATGATACTTTTAAAAAGCATAATGTGTAAATTTATTTCACACTGTATCATAATTAATCTATATTTGATGCTATTTTAAACTTGTTATTATCCATACCTTCAACTCGTATCTTTAACATTTTTTAATTCTCCACCGCCAAATTCAAAGCATTAAAAAGCTCATGAGCCATAAAAATTAAGTTTAAAATCTTTAATGTAGTACATTCAGAAACCAAAATCTTTTAACGACAGTTTTTTCCTTTTTTTTTAATTTTTTGAATCTTTAAGATAGCTTAGAAAAACAATCAATCATATTTATCAATGCAGGAACTTTGAAACTATTTAATAAAAGGAAAAAGATCTGAATTAAAACTCTTTTTTTTTACCTATCAATACAGATCCGGCTTTTTCGATTACTTTTTTTTCAGTCTTTTCTTCATATAAATTCTCATTAGATTAGATTAGGCACCTAATCTACGTTTCAAGGTGAAAGTGTCAATTAAGAAACTCTCATTTCATGTTTATAGCGGTTGACTTCTTTCTTGAAGACACAAGGTCGTTCCATTTAGCTCAAACTTTCCCACTGATCGATGGAGAAGATGTATGTGCTATTTACTCAATCACAAAGAGAAGAATAACTGATTACTCAACAGATTTATGATTTATTTGTAAGTGAAAAAGGAAACATCACGGAAGCGTAATTTATTGTTTTATTATTTTAAAGCTGGAAACCATTAAAAAAATTTATTTCGATACCATCAAATATCCTTCTGAACATCCGGACCAAATTAAATCAAAGTTTGCGTGTGTACTATTATTTGATATCTTAAAAAGAATTAACCTAATCTTCAAAAAATAATGAAATATTTATTTAATTAGAAATTAACCGAAGTAACTTCAGAGCAAATTATTCCGCAAGAAATATTCATAAACCATTTTATAAATTAAAATTTTACCTTTTCAATAATGCGTATTTCTAAAGCAACATGTAATTGTTTTAATTTATGCCTTACAATTAAACTTCAACCCTTTATGCACAGAAATATTATACAGCAAGATGAAATCGTATCCTAAAATAAACGGTTGGTATATTAATACAATAAAATAATGAATCAAATTTACAATGGAAATAGTTTTAAATATTCTTAATATCAAAGTAAATTTAAAATTAGTACTTTTTCTTCATTTTCAAAAAAATTTTTTCTCTGTCTATGGTTAAAATTCAGAAGTACACGTTTCCAATTTTAATATTTCTCAGTTTTTCTATTAAAAAATAAATTTAGAATCGGAAACTTCAACGATTCTGAGACACTTGATATTCACTTTCTAATAAAGATGCTTTTTTGTCGCTTATTTTGAATAAGAGTGAATTCTAACTGTTTTAAATTTGAAACTGTTTTAAATTTAATGCTTTTTTCTACTTTCAAAAAACACATTTAAATCATAAATATAAAATAAAAGATATACTTTTAATATGAATGATATAATTAAAATTGAAATGCTATGATACTTTGATTTCAAATTCCTTTCTCAAAAGTTGCAGACATAATTGAAAGGTTTCTATAATATCTCACAAATGAAAATAGAAATTAAAAAGCTTGGTTGTTGTTTTTTTCGCTGTAAGATTATAAAAATCTTCAATAAAATAACATTATTCAAATTCATATTTTATTTTATTTTCATGAATTATTAATATTTTTCACAAATGCCATTTCGCCGATACTCGTGATATAATTTAGCATTTTGAAATAGGTCAGCAAGCTAAAAACATTGCTCAAAAGTCGTGATGGACCCTGTCCTCATTTTAGTCACATGATTTTAGGTTTGGTAATATCAGTCCATTTGCAAATAGATTAAATAAATTATACAGCAACTTTTTAAACATTTATTCAGAAAAAAATTAGTGCGAATCTTTGTCGTAAGTTTTTATATCTATAAATAGTAATTTGTGAAAAGAATTCAATCAGAAATAATACTATAGTCAATAATAATTCCTGTTTACAATTTCAAGAAATGATACTGTGTGTCTCACTACGCCCATTTAAATAGTCCTGAAAATAACGATATTGGATTTAAAATAAGAGTAAAGAATTTTTAGTATATCAATGATATACAAATAATAACTATCGGATTCTTTTGAAAATGGTTATAGTTTGGTTATAGTTTGATTTGCAAATCACTTAACTGCTAACTATTTTCCCTATTTAGCTGTAGAATATAATAATATAGATATACTTTTATATGAGATTTTATGAGCATTTTAGCGTATTGTTTTGCTTCTAATTTCATGCAAAATTTAATGCTTAAAATATTTGAAAAGTTTGGAAATTCTAACACGTTTTGATGGAATTTCCAAGGTTTTAATTATTTTAAACTTATTTATACAATTACAGGTAATGCCTAAGCAGAAAGATTTCATTAATTACATTTGAAATATTTCTGTTTTAAAATTCAGATCAACATTCTGCATAATGAAATTTTATATTTCAAACAAAGATTCTGTATAATTTTCACAGCTCTAAAAAGCCAAAAATAGCATATTGCACCACATAATAGTAAGTTGCATTAAGCAGATATCGAAAAAAATGATAATAATAATAGGCAGTTAAATATTATATCATTTCATCAAAAGTATATCATGTGTCAATCATTGATTTCGTTTTGGGATATGGTGCTTACAATAATGGATTTCCGAATAGGCAGGCTACGATGCTACGGGCAAGTCGATTAAAAGAATATTGACTCTCCAAATAAGTACAAATTGCAAAATAGATATGAGATTAATTTTTGAAAAGTATTTACTATCAAGTTCACTAAACTATGAATAATATTTAGTAAAGACCAAAATCTATTTGAATTATATAGTATACAAAAGTGACAATATTATTCAGAGACTGATACGGACAGAGACAGCTAGACTGAGGAGATCACAGGCAAGTCGATTAAAAGAATATCGACTTACCAAATACGTACAAATATTATGAATTTTAAAACAGATATGAGATTAATTTTTTGGCAAGTATAATTAATCAGGTTCTAACCTTACGTTCACTAGACTATTAATAGTATTTAGAAATGTTCAACATCTATTTAAATAATATGGTGTGCAAAAGTGGATAACGCAAATACATTAGTCATAATAAATAAATATAAACAAAAAATTTTTAACAAAAATATTGAAATTAAAACCTCAACTAAAATAAATAATTAGCATTAATGATTAAAATAAAAAATAATATAAATTTGGCCAGTTTTTTTTTTTTTTCATATATATATATAAGATATTTCTTTAAGAGCACCACATAAAACGCAAAAGGTCTAAATCTGTCACTCGCTGCCTAAAAAGAAACAAAAAGAAAAAAGAGCAAACAAACTTACCGTGTTTACATTTGCATACATACTCAAGGATGAGGAACCAATTACATTTAGTCCCTCTGCTCAGTACACAAGCTTAAAAGTGTCACTGATTTTAAACGTTACATGAATACGAATAGTGATTGGCTTATTTTGTGATAATTTCGTTCCATAATAAGTTGTAAAGCCCTGAGGTATACAGTTGCATGCAATATTTAAGTCAACCCTTTTGACACATCTATAAATTGGATACTTGTTTTCGTTCCACGGTGTTAAAAAGGGAGGGGGGAGAAAAAAAGAGGGAATATCGCTGGAAGAAATTTCTCATTACCAGAACGAATGGCTGTAAACAAAAAAAGAAGAAAAAAATTCGGATGATAAATTGAAGGCAGGACTCTCAAATTGCTTCGATATGCCAATTTAACAAACAAACCACCGCTGTAATTGGTGATAATAAATCGGTGATAGGGAAGTTAAGCCATTTTTATTCGATTAGTGCAAGCTGAAGGGGTTTTAGTCAATTCGGAAAATTTTAGGTCGTTGCTTTTTGGAATGAACAAGCAATCCGAAACAAATTAGCCTTAATTCTTAGAGGGAGGGGGATCCCTTCTTCAATTTCGAGCATAGTAATCAGATAAAACACATTTCAGAGAACTGCCTAGCTATTTTAAACGGTTCTCCGAAGTTCGTGAGATTAAAAAAAAAAAAAAGAATTGAAGTAAATATAACAGTTTCCGCGTATGATCTGGGTGGTCTTTTCAATAAAGAGTTGTTGGTATGTTACACAGAAACACACGCATTCAAATATGCATTTTTCTTAAAATTTTATAGAAATATATCGATTATTTTAGTTCCACATCGCAGTAATTTGAAATGGATAATTTTAATCAGAAAATTGATTTGAAGATAAAACGTTTCCAAAATTACTTTTCATTTTGCATGCAACAAGAAAAATTGAAATAAATAAATAAACTTTGTAAATGCAACGAGGAATACGTTATTTTTCAGATTTGCGTAATTTTTTGCATTAATTTTTGCTTTATTTTTCAAATTGTATGTGTTATAATAAATGTCGAATAGTTTAAAATAAAATGTTGAAACACCTCTCATTAATCTTTTCTTTATTAATATTAATCTTTTCTTTGTAGCACGATTGTAATCTCTATCAAAAGTTTTTGCTTTGTATAAAGCTAATAAAGTGCTATTTTACTTAGGTATTAAGAATTCACTTTCCGTGAAGAGCCAAATTATAAGCTCTTTAATAACTTTGCATGAGTTTTACGCATGTGCGATAGATATATTACTAATGAGGGACCAGTAAGAATAAATTATCCTGCTTGCGGACAAAATGGTTCACAAGCTATTTCATTCACGATTATTTTCTTCCTTGAAAAATAGAAAAATTACTCTCCTGTTTGTCCACTAGAATCCTCATTTTCTAGATTTCATCAATAAGTGCAAAACTTATGGATGATGACAGCTCTTTATGTGACCCAAAGATGAAAAGATAATTATTCTCCTTTTTATTGTTAAGTGGATGAATAATTATCTCATAATTTTCATAAAATTAGGTATTATACATTATTCTAAATTGCATATTAACGAATTTCAGCATTTTTTTTTTACCATTGTTTTGCTCTCCCCTGAGATAGGGTGCTCTGAACAGGGATATTTTAATTCTAACTTCTCTGCACGTTTTCGACACATATCAGAAATATCCTTAAACTACTTTTTTTCATCCAAAAGGGGAATGATTATAGTTTTAATAACAATAATATTTTTTAATAATTTTGTTAATAGTTTAAAATTGCATGCTTGTTCTTCTTCTTCTTGATATAAACAAGTCAGAAAATTAGAGGTACAAGTTAATTTATATAAAATTTTCAAAATATAAAATAAAAAAAAATACCTATTAGCTTCAAAAAAATCATTTCAATAAAAAATATTAATCTATAAAAATTTACCCCTCCCTTTTGATTTATTTATTTTTAAAGACTTCAAAAATCGAAAAAAACACCAATCGTCTTATTATTTACCACAAACTTCCGATAAGAAAACAAAACTAAAAACTTACACATGTTAGGGCCAGTTCGCTCCAACCAGAAGGCATGGTTTCCGATGCGTGACGTCACACCTAACCCGGGGCAGTTGCATTCAAATAACCCATAGCACTTCTTTACGCCTTCTTTTCTTCTTTTTAAACAAAGAAGCGTACGTCGACCCTTCTATTCCCTTTTTGAATAACTCGATCCGTTTTTCTCTCTTCACTTAAAAGACTGGTTCCGCTCTTTGTGTATAAAAGAAAACTACATCCGAGCGCCGATTTACATTCGGCCAGCTCGCTTTCATGACCATCGTCTGGATGCTTTCAAATAAACAGGCTGAGTAGTTCTTCAAAGTGAAAGCAAGTTCTCTTTCTGATGTCAGTCTTAATGTTAGATCTTTATACTTTCTTTCTTTCTCTATCTCTTTTTTTCTCAGATAATAGGTATTTGTCCTTGTATATCTGTTAACCTGTGATTTGTCTTATGTGTTTCAGAAAAGATACCTTAAATCGAAAAATTGTACTATTTTTTCCTCCTCAAAAGTAATTCTCCAAAACGAAACTTCACTTTTCTTTTACCTTTGCTTCGAAGAAAATTCGTTTCACATAAATATATATATTTTTAAATTTTCTTACTTAGACAAATCTCTTCCTTTTATGAGCACATAAAGCCACCACAAGCAATTTTCTATTCCTAATATCGACAGATTTTCCAAAGTAAACAAAATAATTAAACTTTTCAGTCTGATACTATTTCTCTAGATATGGAATTACAATATATAATATTTCATCATACTAACCTTTTCTTTATAAATCAAATGAATATTTTTTTCTGCATGTGCAGAAGTCCAACAACAGCTGAATTTGGTTCAAGATGCTCAGAACCACAGTTAAGATCGGATACCAATTTCGGTAATATTCAATTTGTTCTTTTTCAAGAACAACCGAAATTCCTTTCTTGACCAATTCTGAGATTTTTAATTTATATATTATTTTCAAAAGCAGATTTTTAATTTTTCCATCTCAAAAAAGCTGTCTAATTTCTCGACATATGTTTACTTTAACTATACTTAAGAGCCAGTGATACTTTATCTTCACTTTGACAATCTGGCAAAGTGAAAGTAATACTTAATCCTTTCCTTTAGTTTATATTTTCTGAGTTCAAAGACTAATTGATTACATTATCTTCTAAGTTTTACTTCATCGATAACAAACGACAAATCATATCTTGTCATGAATACCTACTGCTTTAAATAGTTTCAGCAAGTACAAATCGTGACAGATAAAGCAGGCATAAAAAGAAAGTAAACTCTACACGAGTGATGGAAGAAAACGTTCAGTTTTATCAGTCTAGACAGGTGGAAGAGGAAAGATAGTGAATCAGAGTATCGAAATTCAACCTGCACCACTTACTCTGATTAAATCGACAGACTGAAGGTTAAGGCGCTCCCTAACTCTAGGATATTGTTTCGGAAAGAAGCATAAAGTAGAGGAAGAATAGCGACAAAGAAAGTTTAATGTAATTACCAGAGTTTACTATTGAACCAAAGACAGAGTTAAACTATCTATCACGTTTCAAAAAACCATCGATCATTGGTTCAACGTCAGTTTAGAATAAACTACATGCAGTCACGGAACTTGATTTGTAGGACAATTTTTGTAACTTAATTTTTTTAAAAAAGAGCTAAGACTTAACTGAAATCAATCCAGTAACGATGGTACTTTCTCTAGCAGAATTTATTTAAATTCGTTTTTTTTAATTTTTTAATACAAAAACCATTTTATTTTCTTCCTGTTAGATATAAAGAGTGGAATTAAATCTAAGAAAAACAGATTTTGATCACAAATACGACATATATTTTCCGTTTGAAACTGTTGCGCAAGGAGAAATAGCTGTTTAAAATTAAATTGTTGAGGAAAATGCAATAAACCGGTTTGATTAAAATATATCAATCTGTGATGGCATAAGCAAAAGGAAAAAAAAGTGTTCCTGAAAAGATAAGAAACAATCTTACAAAAGGCAATAAATTAAAAAAAAAATTTAAGATTGCACAAAATTGGATAATCTTCTAAATAAAAGTCCATTTACGTTTTTATGAAGAATAAATAGTTTTTGAGATTAAAAGAAAGTTGAGAACAAATGTTTTAATTAAAGAAAAAAAATAATGTTTACATAAAAATCTGGTTATTTAGTCGCTTTGATTTTTTTTAAATATTTTAAAAACAAAATAAAATATTAATTTTAAGAATGGATAGATTACGCATTTTTTATAAATAATCAATAATAACAAAAAATAACTATGACAATGATGTAAAAAACACAAATAAAGATGTATGTTTCCGGTATACAGAAAATATAATAAAGAAAAGAAAAGGTAACTCAAATATATGTATTATATAAATGGCAGCAAACGGTTTCTCAGGTGTCTTTGACAAATAATTAGTAGCCTTCAAAAAAATAAATTCTTCTCTACAATGCTGAAAAAAAGATTGAAGGTAAAATAGAGCTATATTTAAAATCTATGATATAATTTTTCTTTAAAAAAATTATGTCATGAAAAATTATAAATGAATAAGACAAAAAAGTTTTATTTACTTCAACGAGCTCTTGAATTTGAGCACGTTTATTATTCAAGGCTGTGTTTAAGCATGAGTCACTCTTTTAATCGACAGCTGTCAGAAAGACTAGATGTCAGAAAAGAAGAAATTTGAGAGATCAGTAAAGAGAAGCAAAAAGGTAAATCCCGTTTTACCTACGTTGTGTGTCCGCCTTACAGGAAGTGGTGGCAGAACAAAATAGAGGACAGGAGGCTCTGAAAGAGATTTCTTTGAGAGGCCAGACAGTTCGGGGTTTCGACTAACGCCCGAAGGTGTGAGGAAGGCCATTTGACCTTATAAGTCGACTTTTTTGGACCGCTTTTGAAAAACGCGGGGGCGCTTTGATCTGTGCCATCTGCGGTCAAAAAAAATCAAGGTTAGTTTTCTTGAAAAACTATCATATAACCGGATTTCAATTTAAAAAAATAAACGGATGACACCTATATAATAACAGTTTATTGCTATCATTAAGCATTAAGTGTGTTTTAATGTTATTAAGAATGGCTTATTTATCATAAAGTAATAACTTTCGAAACTTTTGAAGTGATTAATTAGGAAATTTGAGCAAGTAGCAGTGATTTTGTTTAACATTAAGTGGAGGGGGGGGGGGGGGTGAGATTAAATTCGCATCCACATAAACTGTCTCAATTCAGATTCGATGGAAAAATAAAAGAATTTTTATGCCGATAAATAATTTCAATCAGAATATCAGAATATATATATATATATTATTTCATACAAAAAGATTTACCAGCATGAATATTTTTGAAGAAAACAAGAAAAAATTTCGAAATTTAATTAAAGATTTTATTACAAAAAATTGAAATTGAAGAAATTGATAGAATTATCCAAAATGTTTAGGCAGTAGAATCCTTAAGAAGAATCTTAACTTTAAAAATATTATGAAAGACAGAAAATTATTTAAAATATTAAATGCAGCAAAGTATTTTTTTTAAAAAAAAGGAAAAATTCACACACAAAAAAATGTTTTTTTCTGAAAAAAAAAAATTATCAGCTTTTGAAAAAAAAAAAAAAAAAAAAAAGATTATTTAAAGCATCATACTAGAATGACAGTTTAATAACGTAACAAATTATTCCTCATGGTTTCATGAATGCGATTTAAATATAACAATTGATTAATCTGATTAGAAAATTTTTGTTGGTATGAAATCGACTAACAATAAGAACACAACTATTGCATTTTAATCCTGCCTCCAAACATATCTGAACACCCGCATATTTTTCTTCAATAATTCCTAATATCAACACTATGTTCACCAATGTCCCAATATCCAACTCTGCAATATCCACAAAATCTGTTGAAAACTTCGTAAAATTTCGTTGGTCACTAATTTTACATTCAACTACGACAAATATTTATCTTCCTTTCGCAAAACACACATGCACCACTTTTACTTTAATTAACATGGTCAATCAACCACAATCACGAGAAGATGTAATATAACACCAGCACAATCACAACACTTAAGCACATGGCGGTGGCACTATTCTTTTTGACAGAAGATCCGACAGCCCATGCGGTCGCTTATCGAAGACTTCTTCCATCAATTTCTTAAGCGCACGCTCCTGACATACATCTGTCGCTAAATAGAAAGCATTTTCAGACGGCAGATGGTAGACGACGGAATGTAAATCCTCTAAGAAAACTAACTCCTCAGAGAGGACTAGCCGGTTGTATACCTGAGGAAGTCACGTGGGGGCAGTGAATCCTTCTGTTTTGGCACACGATACCTATTACCGGAGTTGCGAGCGTTCCGCACCGATCGTATGTAAAAGACAGGGTTGCCAGAATCGAGTGGGAGAAACGTCGCCAAACCACCCAATAGTTTCTTTTCTCGAATGAGATGGGTGAAATAAAATGGTTTTCTTTTTTAAAACCATGAAGAATTTATTTCAGTCTTTCTCGTCAGCAGAAATAAAAATTTTTTAAATAAGGTACAAAACAATGCTGCTCTGAATAATTTTTCAAAATGTTTGCAATAAATATAGCATTTTTTTAAAAATGTGTAAAAAAATACTAAATAACCATTGTAAGAAAAAATAGTGTTAAAATATATTAGCAAAAACGAAAAAGAAAAAAAAAAGAATAAAAATGTGTACTTATAAATAATATATCATTTTGAATGTGTACTTCTTTCTCTAGAAACATAAATATTAATCCGTTAAATAAATAATATTAATGAAATAAGTAGTAAATGTATTAATTAATAATTTTATTTAAAATGCTTTTGAGGCTATAGTACTAAAAATCATTTCGGTTCCTTTAAAGAATTTTCTGATAATTTAAGAAAATAAAAGAATTTATATGACTAAACAGTTTGGAAATCATAATTTATAATTTAGAAAAATTAACAATTTTTATTACAAGATTCATGGAAATAATTTTAATATATTCAATGAATATTGTAATAAAAATTGCATTAATTTATTTAAGAAATATGAATCGATAAAATTATTTTAATTTTAAAATTTAAAAAAACTATGTATTTTTAATATTTATGGTTTCAAAATGCTTAAAATATTTTAACCTCGCAGTCACTAGTATTCACTACTAACCTACAACAAGAATATATACATTATAATGAATAATGTAATACAGTTAAAGACTTATAAAATGATTGATGTAATCTATTTCTTAATAAATGATTCAATATTTTAAATTTAATGTAAAATTACTATTTTTTATTCAATTATGCCAGCTTAAATAAGCAGATGTACAAATTAATCATTAAAAAAATTAATTTCAATGAAAGAAAAAGAAAAAAAAAACCTACTCAGACGTCATAGTAAAATATTTCTATATTCGATAATAATTTGCTTAATATATAAATCTGCACTGTTCAGTACAAATTAACGACAGTATTGGGATCTTATTGGTTTCTACACGTTATAAAGAAAAAGAAAGAAAGAAAAGACAAGAAGATCAAAAAAAAAAAAAAAAAAAAAAAACGTCGATGCTGTTCTATTTCTGTCAAAGTATAGATGTTTAAAAAATATCTATTGAAATTCTGTAATATACTATCACTTTTAAATAAATATCGTTTGTTCAAAATATTTACTTACATAAATGATGTTTTTGTTTCTTACCTTTATTTTTTTCCCTAAATTGTAATGTTACCGGTTGATGTTCAAACACTGCTAAGCAGCGATACATGAAATTTAACTATATTACACAGAAACTGAAGCAGCGTAAAGGAAATAAGTAAGTCAACTACGTATATAATGACAAAACAAATTCTTAAAAGCAATAAAAATGATATTAGCAGCATTTAAGAAACATGACTTTAAAACATACGCAAAAATATAATGCCGATTTTGACGCATTTTTTTTCCCTTCCAATTTACATTCGATGGAAGAGAAGGAATGAAGGAAGATGAATGGAAGAAGAAAAAACTTTAATCATGATCTGAGTTTTTCGGTTCTAATTTCAAAGAAAATAATAAACATCGAAAACTTTTAGTTAGAAAATATCATTATTTTGAAATCATATTTAATCAACCCAGTATTATTTTATGCATGTTATGATAATCTAGGACATATTTCTAAAAAATAGATGTTAAAAATGAATTATCCAATAACAAATTGCTGATTACGAATCAGTCTTTGAAATAGTTCGAGCATTTATCTTAAGGCACAAAATATGTGTTAGGTCGAGACGATTAATTACGAAAATAACTTTTTTTACCTTTTGCTTCATTTCTATGTTAATCCTCTTTAGCTAATTAGTAGTTTAAAATTATGAAGAATTTTTGTGGCATTTCCAAATACTGAGAATAAGTTCATTAAGATCAAGGCTACACGTCCAAATGACTCTTTCTAATACTGCAAGTCCTTCAAACCAAGCAAAATACAAACCAAAACTTAACATCAAAAGAAAACAGCTGCCGCAACGGCGTATCAATCAGCAGGTGGAAATCATGCTTTGTTCTTTCTTTTATGTATTATCCGAGTTAAACTTTTCTGTACCGTTTTATTGCTTAAATCAAACAGACCTTGCTTGCGTTTCTTTTGCTGTCTAGAGTTTACCCAGGCTCCATTGACATCATTCGTTCAAGACAACAAACACGGTTTTCCACTCCCTTGGTGAGATGCTGAGTCATCAGTATTTACAATAGGTCATCTCGCGATAGACGTGTCTGCATCATAACTAGTTCCTTTTGCACGCTCAATAAAACATCATTTTAATACTTCCTATCACAAAACAAAAGAAGGTAAAAAATATGGAACAAAATTCAAAAGGTGGGCGCAGAAAAACACTTTTTTTCTTTGCTGTTAGAGTTTTTAATCATCTGTAACTAAGTAAAAAAATTTATCTATGTTCGTTAATAAAAAACTTTCACAAAGAAAGACAGCAGAATTTATAAAATGTGACACGCGCATTATTCAATTTGTTATTTTTAATCAGTCATATGCAGCAGCCCTCAGTCTATAGGGCAACACACAAAAATATATATAGAAAGTTCGAAAAAATAATGTTCGAATTTCTCCCCCTCCTTGCCAAAAAAAGACGTAGATTCAATCGTTTAATTCTAAAATAGAATAGAATCTTTAAAAATTCGAGACTCAAAATACGATTTTGTGTTTTAAAATAGTGTACTAGAATATACATTTTTTATTTTAATTATTTTCTGCAATTACTCATTAAATTATTATTCACAATCACAAATATATTGATTAAATTAGTTGATAATAAAGTTCTGAATATATATATAAAAGTGTATTATTATCCAGAATGCATAAGTATTAAAACTCCAGAATATCAGGAAATAATTTTTTTAAACTCGATTATAACATTCTATCTTTACAAATTCATATAAATCAAGTTAAATAAAAATCTAATAAATTCAAGTTAAATAATAATCTAATATAAGAAATGAATTGATAAATTTATTTCCAGAAATTAATTAATTATTTCAAGCTACGATAGATTTAAGAAAAATGTATTACATTTTACAATTTTCTATGGCAATGATAAAGAATCTGAAGGAAAGAGCGATATCAGAGATAACGCGTCTTCGAAATCTCTTGCTTTCATTCTGTGTTTAAAAAGGTTATCCATAGTCCATGAATTTTCACTCGATATCTTTAGATGACATGTTAATTGTAGGGGAACCTTTTATTCATCATAATTTTAAGAGCAATGACCCGAAAGGAATAATTTACGAAAACGCACCTTATATTTTCCCTCTCGTAATGGTGAAAAGTATTCTTTTATATAATACTGGTATTCCTGCATAACTGAGAAGTATAAACATAAACTGAGAAGTTTCTATTTTGGAAATCGCTATAGGGCAAGTATACATATTTTTTTATTCCTCTATCGAATGTTTTTATCTGCTGAATCTATTTCGACACATTTCAGCTGTAAAAAAATTGTCAACTGAAGCCAAAAAAATGACAGCCAACACCTCAACCAAGTTTCTGAGTTTTACATTTATTTGGCTTCAATAACGGAAATGTCACAGTTCGGTGACCATTTTCACAGTTCATATCGGATTTGTCCCGGAATAGACAAACCAAAGGACAGAATAGTGTAATATTTTATGTAAACTGAAGTTACCTAAGTCTTATTCATTACTTTCTCATTTATGAACTATGCATAGAAAAAATACTGTATGCATCAAAAAATTCGAAATTTTCATACTTCTCTGAGATTTTTCTGAATCATCCTCTCTAGCACTGAGATTACTTCTTGAAAAAATTGTTTCTGTTTATCTGCAGTGAGTAGAAAATTTATATGTAATTACAAGATAAAGATTAAAATTCATACATGATCTTTTTCATCACTATTTTGTAGAGGGACGAGGTTCTTTATAACTTCATTATGAGGTAGATGAAAATAATAGACGAGTTTAAGGAACAGTTCTTTAATTATTTTCTAAGTTCCCTATTTCACAAGACAAAATAAACACGAAAATAAACGACACTTATTTAAAATACAATCTCATAATGACCTCCAAGGATTATGGGAAATATACTTTGATGTTAATAAGGTAATGCCATCCGTTTATCAAAAGAGAAGGTAATAGAGTTATGCAGATTTATGCAACACTTTTAGAGTTCTAACAAATTTTTGAGGAAAAATATCTATCTCTCCTTCCGTGTGAGAATCCAAAAAACAACAATTTTCATTCAAAAAATATAATTTGTTATATGGTTTTATCACTGGAAATAGATAGATAGTGCAGATAGATCTGACTCAAATCTCTCCTCTCCCTGTTCTATCTCCTCAAATCTATAGTTTTATTACTTCTTGAATTGTGATTGTCTAAACTCAAAAACGGAAAAATAGATAACTTAAAGTCGAGATGTGGTCCGAATATAAAAAATATAGATTTTATGGAGTTTCGGATCCAATTGCCCAATAGAAAGTGTAATAATATGTGTAGTCAATTTCCTTCCTTATTCGATTGAATTCAGTGCAGAGATATAGAATAAAGTCTAAGGGATCTCAACAAAGAGATAGTCTATAGAAGACAGATAGTTTAAGAATACAGATAGTCTATAGAAAATAGATAGTCTAAGAATATAGATAGTCTATAGAAAATAGATAGTCTAAGAATATAGATAGTTTATAGAAAATAGGTAGTCTAACAATATACATAGTCTATAGAAAATAGATAGTCTAAGAATATACATAGTCTAAGAATATACATAGTCTAAGAAATAGATCATCTATAGAAGAAAGTCGACTCTACGAATCGAAAGTTTCATCTATAGAAGAAAGTCGAAAATCGAAATCGAAATCGATCTCAATTCTGCAAAAAGCAGCTACCGGAATTGAGATATTCATGCAAAGTCAGTCATACGACAAATGCAATGCACACGTCACTTAATATCTATGTTCCATTATTTTACGCAACGAATTTCTTAGATAATATTTGGAGAATTGCACTAAATGTGTATCACGTGAGCATGAGCTAATGCCATCTAAGGCCTACATTAATTTCTTATTGAATTCTTATTTTGTAAACAAACAAAAATTATGAAATATTAATGATTTCTTTTTTCAAAAAATCATTGCCAAAATATTCTGTTCTTGGAATACAAATCGCAACTTCTGAAACATGCTGAAATATTTTATAAAAATGTATTGAAATTATAATTTTAGTCAACATTCAATAACCAATAGTAAAAGACAGGATTGAATATCAAAATATAACAGAAAAGAAAATCATTTTTTTGTCCCAAAAGAAAATCAGACATAAAGTTATTTCAAAAAGAATAAAATTCGAAGGAAGAAAAATTTTTGCTTGAAATGCATTTCTATTAGATTTTTCACTCAAGTATTTTTAGAGAAAAAAAAAAGTGACGGTCTTTCGATATGCTCCAAAGATCATAAAAGTATTTTTACTGCTGCTTTTGACGTTTGCGAGAATTCCAAACATTAATTTCATCTTTTTTTATTCATATATTTCACATCTTTGAAAAAGTTGTAAAGGCTATTTTCTTTTCTGTAATTTAATACCAAAGAATGCAGAGTAAGAAAAGGGAAAAGAAATTTAAATTTGCGTTTATGGCAATGATTAATATGAAACTACTCCATGCCGTAACTATATGGGCTCATAGTTTTTATTAAGTAATTTTAAATGTTATCCAACAAAAATTTCTATCTCTCAAGGTTTTTTTTTTAACTTTTATCTGACAATGCTAAAAACATAAATTTAGATAAAAATGCACTTTTTTTATCAATTAAAAAAAGTGCGTTTCTGATTACCGTGATATCTTTATTTTGTTTCTATGTAAATTAGAAGAGATGTTATAATAAACTATTGACATGTTAGAAATGTTTATTTATAGCATTTAAAAACGAATTAATGTAATTCTACTGTGCGCGTATCGTCATATCTCAAAAAATAATCAAGATATTTTAATGGAATTTATAATTCATGCTCCTTATATTATGCAGAATGCAACGAACTATGGATATGATGTTGAATGCTCTTGAAGTGGATTTACGATTGTTTAATGCAAATATTGTTGAAAAAATTCGAAAATTTCATAGCTAATTTCATATATTACACACAATTTTATTTATTTTTGAATATAATTCGTACATAATAGCTAGTTACATTCTAAGATACGTATACATGCAATGATACAAAGTAAAATGAAAAACTGTAACAATTATTTTCTCTAGAATAATCCTAATTTTTGTAAATAAATGCTAAAATTTACATCAAAATATCCTTTTTGTTCAAAAGTAAATATTTAAATAGTTTCACTTTTATTCATCATTTTATACTTATATTAATGAAAAAAACATTAAAATATTTGTTTTCTTAAAAATTTCTCTCCGAACCTATCGCACACTAAATAGAAATGAAAATGCATTTAGAAATAATATCGTCTTCTTTTGTGTAATTTGATCCAAAATTTGTTACACGTTACAATTTTAGTGGCAAGATAATATATTAAACCTGTCTGTCTAAGTAGTTCCATACAGATATATGTAATAAAAGTTGGAAGGTGTTTCCGCATGCAGACGAACAGATAAATAGGCAAACTTCTTTTCTTAATTGATTTTCATCCAAAATTCTCAAAATCTCGAATTCTTTGCCAGTTGAAATATAAGAGAAAAAAAATCAGATTAATTTAGCAATACTTGCATTCTAATAGATAATTTTAATTAGAAAACAAAAAATTAAAAAACGTGAGAAAATCTAAAATATAAACGATTATTAATAAAAATCGAATAATAAAGATTGACTCAAAATTAAGGCAAGCTTTGAATTTCCACAATTCGTATAGTAAAGCATTGCCAAACCAATTAAAAAACATTTGAACAGCTGATAGATTGATTTGAACAGTTTAGGGTTAGTAAAAATGGAGCGTTACACGATAGAACAATATGTCAACACAAGATTTGAATTAACTAAAAAACACAGTTTTTTTTCCCTTTAAATTATTGTAATTTATTGAATCTCAAAAGACACAGGATAGGGTTATGTCGAGAATGATATATATGGCAAATGGCCTCCACGGCTTTGCTGGCCTATATGCACTCTTTTGTCGAAATTCTCCATTACTATTTTGAATAAATGTTTCTGAATTTCGTTGATGCAGCGTTAAATTGCATCATACCTTGTTGATATAGACCTTTGACTTCAAATAACTCCTTAAAAAAACAAATGGTGTTAAATGACACGATCTAGGGGTACAGGTCCCAAATTTTCGAACTGTGGTCACTAGACTTTCATTATTTTTGAAATATTTTTCAACAATGAAAACACCTTATTCCATCCTATAATTCTCCATTTTTACTAATCCTAAACTATCAGCTGTCAAATGATTTTTTAATAGGGATGTCACCAATTTACAGCACGAATGGTGGCACATTCAAATATTGTGTTAATTTTTTGGACACCATTTACAATTAAAAAGAATTTAAAAAATCAAAATTAATTGATTTCTTGACAACTACCATATTTTCTATGCACAAAATGCCAGAAAATAATGAATAATTCGTTATTCGAAAATATATGTTTCTAAATAATTTATTTAAATTCTAAATCTTTTATATTTGATTTTCAGATGATATGGATTATTCAGAAAATTTACTTTAAGAAATATTTAAGATTTTACTTGTGTGAGATATTTATGGAAACGAGATTTATTCTAGGGGATACAATCTTTAATTTCTGTCGAGTGCAGCTCCAGGTTCTGTTCCAAAACCGTTTCCATAGCAACATTGTTTCTCTAACGGAATTTCAGATTGAATCACTCTAATGAATTGAATTTGAATGCAAATCAAATCCACGGACGCTCCCAATAGAAACTGTTATTCCAGAGATTGTAATGAAACGATGTGTGCAACGGTTGCTCAAACATATTTATACGTCAACATATGTGTGAATTTGCATTTGGGAAGGAAATTTCGATTTGTTGTTTGAGTTTGAGGTGAAGTTTGAGCTGCCAAAATCAATGCACGAAAACGTAAATCTTTCGCGATTTGAAATGGAATTGAGAAAGTATTCAGCCTATAAACGAACCGAGTACACAAGCCAATTTATTTGAGCTTCCAAAAGAAGTGAGTAATGCACTTTGTTATAGATGAAAAATTATTGCATTTTAGATATTAAAGGATAAATCTTAATTCTTTGAAACTAATGACTCAATTAAGTTCTTTTTTAAACTACTGAATAATTTTTTGAAAATCTAAAATGCAATACGGCATTTTCTGAGTGTCTTCAATTGGGGTCGGGCATTAAATCAACCGATGGATGGGGATGGGTATTAAATCAATCTCGATGGACCGGTGGACAGCCAAGACATTTTGGAGTGACCGCCTTTACTAAAACCATGTTAAATGAAACATATTTATGGAACATTATATTCTGTTTATATCTTGAAGAAAACGAAGTTTTTCTCCTTCAAAATGGCATAATTTTAAAAGCACGTAGTTCAGAATAAATCTTGGAACTGATTGACAAAGTAAAGTAACCTAATTTTTAAAAAAGTTGCATATCGTTTAATGTCTTTCCTTTTCTCTACCTACCTGTGTGAATCTGCATTTTCAATTATGAATATAATTAAGAAAACATATCGCCCCCGTCACACAGACGACCATTTGGAATTCAGTGCAAGATTAGCAGTTAATAATTATAATAATAATAGCAAATTTGGCGGAATATTCAAGATTGGCTGAATGTATGCAGACTAAGTCTTCTATAGGCTGTAACTACGAGAACTAACTTTAGATGAAAGTGATTTATTTTTTATTTTGATTTGTTTGATATTAAATGCCTCATTGGATATTATAATCTTTGTGACTTTTATTATTATGTTTGCAAATTGCTATTATTATTATTTTTGTAGTTATGTTGGTAAGTTCATATTTCACATTTATAATAAATATTTTAGACTTACGCCACTGGGTGGACCGCAACACCTTCAAAAAATTTGAAGTAGCTCGTACTCTGGAAAAATCTTCCTACCCCTATCTTAAATATTAAAGCTAAATATTCGTTACATATTTTCATACCTAGGCAACATCAGTCTGTTGAATAATATTATGCGATATTAAATTATATTAAATTATATTATTTAATATTCAGCAATTTTATGTAATATTACAAATACTGTTTAGTAATATCATTCAAAATTATTCCATATATGTGTGTGTTACTAGGGTAAAGCGAATACATCAAGAGATACTAAATATTTAATTTCAGATGAAGTTTATCGTATTCAAAGAGAAAATGTTACAATCGTTCAAAATATTAAATACTTGAGATTTTGATCAACATTTTACTTACTTCTATTTTAAAGGAAATCCGTCGACAGGGAGAGTTTTTTTTATTGAATTTTGAAATTTGTGGAGCTGTATGTCCAAAGTGTGGTTCAAATTTTTATCACCAGTTTTATAAACATATATGAGATTCGATATCATATTCTTCGAAGAGAGGAAGTATAATTTGCATACAACTTGCAGCAACTTCAATGGAGAAGTATAATTTGCATACAACTTGCAGCAACTTCAATGGAGAAGTATAATTTGCATACAACTTGCAGCAACTTCAATGGAGAACGTATAATTTGCATACAACTTGCAGCAACTTCAATGGAGAACGTATAATTTGCATACTATACACTTGTTGACAGTCATTTATCACCACAAGAAATTTCTCTATTCGTTTTAAACGTCTAATTTTGTAGTGTAATTTCACGCATGGTTTCTTTAACATTTTCTTGAGAGTTAATCGTTTAGATTCCAGTATTTCTCTGTGAATGGCATTTTTTGATACACTCCAAAGTCGAATGTAATTTGTCGTAATGACATGTTTAGAATGATTTTGTCACTGCGCATAGATGTTATTCCTTGTAAACCAAGTATGTTCTT
Organism: Argiope aurantia; assembly: GCA_026543865.1. Lineage (NCBI taxonomy): Eukaryota > Metazoa > Arthropoda > Arachnida > Araneae > Araneidae > Argiope > Argiope aurantia. The sequence continues at coordinate 58,490 of JAPMOR010084918.1, forward strand.
ATCAGACCACTTGTCACATTTATGCAAAATTTTGAAAACACTTTTCAAAGATCTCCTTAAAACCATGGATTTATCTTTCGGATGATTACTTCTTAATTTTAAATCCAAAACTTTGTTGACCTATTCTTTCTCAATCTTTTTACCTCTGGATATTTTATCGAACTTATAAAAATATCTATAAGTTAGTCGGAAAAAAGCGGAAATTCCAAACAAATAAAAGTCAGAAAAGCAGACGATAAATAATTTCAAGAAATATAAAAAAAATAATTGTCTGCTGAAAATAAATATTTAAATAATAATATTTCTACATAAAGTTCAGACAATGTCTATATTTATGGTATAGGATATATATTTTTAAAAATTTTTACACATATTTTACTTATTTTTTATTATTTTTTTACAATAAAACCTAATAAATAAATTAAAAGTTGTGCCCGAATCATTTATGAAAATACTTAAAAGGTATTTTACCTTGGAATGACATTTTTTATCTATCTATCTATATATATATATATCTATATATCTATATGTGTATATATATATGATGGACAGATATAGATACCAATAGATACCAGACAATTTTGAGCCATAGTAAAGAAATGAACTTTGACAAAGTAAGCAAACTAAAGGGGAGTCTAAAATAAATAATCAACATGATGATGAAGTAAAAATATAGTGAAATTTAAAATTAAATAGACCAATTTATTAACTGAGGAATCTCCTAATATGCACTGCCTATCTAAGTATCTAAATCCACAACTTTTTAAGCTCATTTATCTTATAATACAATAGATTTAATATTCTTAACATTATCGTTATATGGAGGATGCAAATGTTTCAATAAATTAGCAGATTTGAATGACTGAAATTATTTTCTGAAAGTGAGCATAAGGAAACAAATTTACAAAATAAGGCAAATTAATCTGAATTCTGTACTAATTGAACAATATTTATATAACGATATCGGCAATGTACTGTCTTAAGTTATATGGCCCCAATTTTCTGGTTGAATTGTAGCAAATGTTACAATGTAATTCAAAGTTTTAAAAAAAATTGACAAGCGTAATACCAGCCTTTACACTTTTCAACCAGTCGTTTAAAATATTTCTTTGAAACCGACTGGCACAGAAACTTCACACTCATTTATCTTATTAGGGGACACTCTTGCACCAATTTTGTGATTCGATTGCAAGTTCACAGTCATTTTTCTGATTAAATTATAGTATGCTTCACTTATTTCAAATATTTGGGATTATAGTTTTTGTATTTCATAGGGAAGATTTTTTATAGATAGCAATGATATTGTAGCGGGAGAAATATATATATCGAATTTATATTTTTCAACAATATTCTCAGTCGAAGACTTTCAAAAATAATAAATTAAACACAATTATTCAGTCTAAGTATAGCCAGTGTGTATATTGTAAAACATGTACTGTTTGCGCGCTTTTTTTCTCCACCCCGCCTGATCGGAATGTAACCACATGGCTTAATGTGTACGTGTATATGTTTTCCTATCAGTTCTGTGTGTGTTAATAAAATTTGTGCCTGATATGGCGTGGTTCATTTTAGGGGGTTTAAATATTAGTTGGGGTGATTAATGTGATGTGTGAGGAGTAAACATATACAATATTTATTCTATGTTTTTTATAGTGCAAAAAACAAACAAACTTGCAATTAAATTTTATTTTAAAATCTATAAATTTCTTTTGTGATCGTAAATGCAGATATCATAAATAACACAGAACGTTAAAAGGAGGTAAAAATGTAACTAGCTGATTTAACTTTTTAAAATCAAATATATTGAGGAGATAAATACTTTATAGAGGACGCTCCTTACCCTTTTTATTATACTGAAAGATAAATGGAACTGGTTAAAATTGCTTTAGAATCAATTAAATCATCGCCATAAATAAACAAAAAAAAATTAAATCAAACTAAAATCATTCGGAGAGAAATTTAACCAATTATGAAGCATAATTAAGAAGTATTTCCTCGAAACTAATTAATCAATGCAAGTTATGCCAATTTTAAGGGACAATTTAGAAGAAAGAATCAGCGATATTAAATTTGAATAATGCAGTCGTATTACCGGAATCAAATATTGAGTATATCATTGAATTATTTTTCAAAACATAAATAGAATAAAATAAATACACTTAGCAAGAAGGAAAAGAGTCAGCATTATTTTTAAATTTTAATGATCAATAAATATATAAGATCTATACAAAACTAACTAGTAATGGAGTTAATAGACTCTCTGTTGTATATTAAAATTAAACTTTAATTTTAAATTAAGCTGAAATTTTGAATGTCGATTTAACTTAAATTCCTGAATAATTTTATTGCTGTGACATAATAATCTAAAATTTTACTACTCAAATTTAAAATAATTGGTGAATTTTGTGAAATTGTATATATCTCTATATATAGATTTTCTTATAATTCTGCTAATAAAATGTTATTCAGGTTTTATATATTGCTTACTTTATACCTTTTTGCACTAGAATAGTTGGCGATGATATCAAATTCTATATAGTTTAGCTTTCTGTTTTGAAGTTACATAAGGTTATTTTACATGGTCCCCGATTTTTGGACCATGATTAGATGAAACGGAAGAAACTTGCACCAGGATAACAATGTATAAAAAAATGAGTTTAAAGATAAAAATGAATTTAAAGAATTTTGTAAAAATTTTACAAATATTTAATTTGCTTTTAAAAACCTATATAGGTAAAGATTGTTGCATTGTAAAAATTTTATGTGAAATATTATTTAGTTCAATCAATAGCAATATATCAAATGCCTTAGAAGTAATGAACGCTTTTTCCCCCCACCCGGTGCAAATGAATTGGACGTCGACAACCGTTATGATTTTGATGCTTAATTAATTGCTTTACCATTATATAAAACAATCAAACTCCTTAATTTGTTTCTCCTTTTTATTTTAATTATTATATTTCGTTTTAAATTCTCAATATCCTTTTAAATATTTAAAACTTTTAAATATTTTAAATATTTAATATTTAAAAGATTAAATCTTACAAACTTCACCGATTTGTAGTATTACATTCCAACTAATATTTATTAATTTAATTTTGGACTTAAAATAACTTCTTAAATGTGAATGGCTCAAATGTGTCTCGCTCTTCATGCAGTATCTAAGTAACAATTAACTTTTTTCGTTTTCAGATATCAACACTAATATTTGTGGAATAATTAAACCCGCAAGTCTTGAAAAAGCGACGCTCTTTGGAGACCTATTTCTCACCCTCCGCGTCTGATTCATGCAATGCAAATCCGTATTTGCACTCCAATGACACCTTACGTCAAGAAATGCCTTACGTTTATAGCGTTCTCTGCATTTCTCTACAGATATGTAGGCACGGTGCCCGAGATACTCATCTCTTTGCCAATGTACCTGGATGAAGTCCAAACAATCCATTTCCAGATATATATGAAATGGAAATTTTTTTCATTCTTTGCGCATGGTGATCATTGAGTTAACATCATTTCTCGGATGTTGTTGTTGTTTTACGGTGCTAAAATAGTCAATGCTCTGAAATTCATACCAACTGTTTTTTTTTCTTTCCCTCTTTTCACTGTATATCATTACACAAACAAACATAAATGTATTCTAGTGTTCTACTGGAGGCATGGAATGCATTAAAAAATCATTTCACTTTGTTATTTGATGTGGCAGAAAAACATAAATTCAATTGAATTAGTTTATAGCAGGTTAAAGAAATAACGAAATAAACGGGGGGTGAAAATCTTAAGACGGAATTAATGCTTGGTAAAAACACGCAATTGAATGCTTTCATGGAGGAGTTTCAATTCCATCATAGCATTTAAAAACATTATTATGAATAGCGTTTTAAACTGAGTTAAAAATATTATTAAAATTAAACGAAAAAAATGTGCGCAAATGAAATTGATATCGTTAAGGTGGTAATTGTTTTGAGACTTAAGATAATGCAAAGAATCTTTTTTGCAAGATAATTACTTTAGAAGATATCAACATTCATTTCTGTAGGCAAGTGATAGCGATTTCTTATCGAGTGACGGTTAAGCCTATTTTTTGCTCTCGATTTAAATTTTCTGTTTGAAGCTTATTTCTTGATTTCTTTTATATCTTCTTTCTTCTGACTGGATGCACCTTTTGGTGACATAGCGAATCATTTCCAAAAAAAATTCTAATGATATTTTGAAGTTACATTAATTAGATATGCA
>JAPMOR010084934.1:0-12923 GCA_026543865.1 Argiope aurantia
ATCCCCTGTACTTTTCCAAGCTTGAAGGAAAATTTCAAAATGCCCTGTCATTTTTTATTCATAGATGATTTTTAAATTCTCTGTGCTTTCCTGATTTTCCCATTGCTATGGCAAACCTGTATTGGATTACAAAATCCCAAAGCATATCACGATACTGTTGTCCTGTGACAGAACAAGTTTGGATGCAATTTGCAGTAATCTCTTCAAAAAACATGGTCCTAATCATATCTGTAAAATCACATCAATTGTCACTTTTTCAGGATGCCAAGAATGTTTTTGGATAACGTGAGGGTTTTTTACAGCCCATATTTGAAGGAAAATGATATTACCTCACCCAATGTTACCTCACCCAATAAGGAAAAATTGGACTTTGTCACACCACAGAAGGTACCATGACTAAGAGACATCAATCATCATTCCAGCAACAAAAGTTTTATGAACCACTGCATCCCTTTTCTGCAATAGGTGCACAAGCTTGATTTTAATTATGGATAAAAGTGCAAAATCTGTTGCACGATTTTTTTTTTTTTTTTGTACTATGGAATATGTCATAACTAATACACACTACCATGCAATGATGGATTCAATGACAGTATTATCCACATTCTCAACACTTAGATTTGCTTTTCTCTTTTAACTTGGAAGAATGCCAACCTGCTTCAAATTTCTATATCATCTTACATAAGGCACATGGAGACACTGGGCCTCTTCCTATCTACCTCATACCTTTGTCATTCTTCGCTACTACAGTTGCTGGATTTATTAAAACTAATCTTTTTCTTACAACATAGGTATGCAGAGAATTAACTAATGTCATGCAGAATCCACATTTTGCAAATGATGTTTAACATGTTCAATATATGCAAATAAATATCATTTGTGTTATATTGCCATCTATTGGTGAATTTTGGTACAAATTTTTTAATTTAATAAATGTCAAATGCATTGCTTGAATTATTTGTAGCTCAAATTTTATCTCACTTGGACCAATATAATGCATTCTAGAGCTCTCTGTATTAGGAAACGTATTTCTTACTAACTTCATATATAGAGAGAGAGCATAAAATTTTTGTTCCCTTATAAAGAAATTTTCTCTGTCCATAAAGTTTATGAATACTTAAATCAAAACCAATCACTAAAATCAGTTTGAAACACATACTAATCCATTTACAGAAGAAAAAAAATTGCAAAACCAAATGCAAATTAAAAATAATGCTGAAAGAAAATATTAACAAATAAAGTGAAAATATTAGAACCTGAATCTCAGCTCATTAGCCCTTTCTAAAATCCAGCATAAAAAGTAGTAAATAAAATATGAAGTTAATAGATTTTGCACTTAAAAAATTATGTAGATTATTAAATTTCTAAAAATTATATATGTGTAAAGAAAACTACAAAAACATTAAAACTTCAAATAAATCTCTTAATTTACAGAAATTTTTCAACTTGGAAATAATTGGAAAAGTAACCAACAGTGAAGGAAAAGCAAACAAAATGTAAAATATTTGTTATTTTTTAGAAGATTCATGGCTTAAGAAAAAGAACTAAGTAATTAAAAATAAAAAATACATCCTAAATATTTGCATAAAATTGAAACAAGCATTAATTCTGCATTTAAGATAAAGAAATTATTCCTTTAGAAGAAGATCTTTGTTTTAAAAAATCTAATTGATTTTGATGAAAAATTAAGAAGGGGAAACGCACTGATAAACAAAAAAATTTTATGCCATTTAAGAATAGTTTATACTCATTTTATCTAAATTTCATAGACATAAACCAATTTTGTCCCAAAATATGTCCTATTACTTCTTGTCACATATTGTTTTAATTTTTGCACAAAGTGTTAAAAAACTGTGCTCGTTTTAAACTTTCAAAACAAAAATAAAACACATCTCATACTAACCTAGAATGTGAGTTTGATGCTGTAATGATGATGGGGACAAAGTGCTAGTATTAGGTGGAGAATGGGGCATTTGAACACATGAATTCACAAGACCTGTTTGATCCTCTACATCTAAGGGTGTTGTTAATGGAGGTGGAAAATGCAAATTTGTCAAATCAGGTAAGGATCCTGTGTTACTTGAAATTGGCACATGTACAGATCCACTTTCATCTTGAGATGGATATATACTGAAATTACAAACACAATTTATACAAATGAAACCTGACTCGCACGAACAGCTTATACACAAAATTATATATGAATATTATTAACTAAATGTTACTGTTCTAAGAACAGATTCAAACAATTATTTAGTTTGATATATTTTTTCCTTTATAAGTGTAAAATATTTTTTTTTAAATATGTATAACTCAATAGATATGGTGAAAAAAAACTATCAAATTTTCTAATAGAATCAATGGAGAAGTAAAATTCATTTTTATATGATTTTTTTTTTTTTTTTTAGAAATTATAGAATGAAAAACATATTTGTGAAAGAATATATTCTAATATTTAAATGTTTCATTATACTGGCAGTAATTTCTATTTAATTTACTACATTATAATTACATTAAATGCATTTCTATTAAAAGTTTCTTACTTTATTCCTGGTACTTCACAAGATTTTGGCCTTGATTGTTGCAATGTTGGTACAAGTTGTTGCTAAAAAAAGTGCAATTTCAATAAATTTAAAATACATTATGGAAACAAAAAGAAATAAAAATATACAAAAAATAAATGATTTTTTGGGGTGTCAAAATATAAATATATTTTGATACACAAAAGTATGCTTTTAATCTGTATTTTCTAAATAATCATAATTCTTTTCTAAATAATCATAATTCTGAAACCATTCAAGTTCATATATTTCATAAGAATATCTATAAATATTTTTAAAGTGTTTTTTTTTTTTTTTTTTTTTGTACCATGTGAGAATATGATGTTTTGGTTTGGGGTTTTTGAAGCCTCAAAATGCACAGGCAAAAAATTGGCAATTTATCGCATTTGAGGTATCAATTTTTTGCTTTAGGGTTATGAGAAAATGATAAAAGAAGGTTGTCACAGAAGAAGGTTATTGTCAACAAAAAGTTACAACTTGCCACAAATGTCCACCATGTACCCAATTCTCTTGTGTGGCTAATAAAGGGCAGGGTCACAAGAAATTATCACTCGAAGAAACACATAGAAGAAGGAATAAATACAAAACAGTGAGTGAGGGGTGGTATTGAAAGATGCATATATATATAACTTCCATTTTTAATTTTTCTAACTTTAAAAAAAATTTTGGAGCTCAATAAATTTTGAGATGCGGGGAACATCAGTTTTAATCATTGCTTTTCTAAATATTGATGCTTGCGTTATCTGATAGTAATGTGATTGTGTCAAACTGGCATAAGCTGGTAAATGACTTAAATTAATTACAACAAACAATGATATAAAAAAATAACAATGTTTTCACAAGATAAAATTTGTGATAGCAGATTTCAATTTTATATTATCACGTGAAAACATGATGTTGTTTCAGTGTGAGGTTTTTGAAGCTTCAAAATGCAAGAGCAGAAAATTGGTAATTTATTACTTCTAAGGCATCAATTTTTTTTTTTTTTTTTTTTTTTTTTTTTTTTGCTTTTTAAATGACAAGAAAAGACATCTTTACCAGCCATTAGTATTTCTGCCTCCATTATAATGAGCAATTTTAACAAAATAATAGAACACCTTTCTCTCAACAAGATTCAATTTATTAATAAGTTAATGTCCAAATTCTTCATATTCAAGAATTCAGAGGGACGTGCTCTTCGAGCATTCAACAACAGAAGAGAAAAGCATTTGATTTCTAACTTTAGATGATAAGCTTTTTAATGGTAAGCTTTTTAATTATTGTAACCATCCTGATTTTTTTTTTAAAGTCACCTGTATCCTATTCAACATTAATGTGATTCTAATCCTTTTTCAGTTAGAAATGGGACTCTTAAGTGGAACCATAAGAGTTCTACATTGATTTATAAAATTCTCTTAATCATAGAAAAATTTCTTTTCCCTTATTACACTATTTTGAAAAAGTGTTATCATAAGCAGAAGAATGTGGCACAATCATTTATTTTTCTTGTCTGACAAAATAAATTTTAACTATATTTTTTTTTATCACTCTAGTACTACAAATTCACAATAGGTTTGTTCAATATTCTAACTTTTATCTCTTAATGAAAACACATTAAATTTTACGAACATTTTGCTAGCAAAAAAAAAAAAATGTATTGCAAATAAATATTTGATGTAATGCTATACTTCTCTAAAATGTTTCATCTCTCAGCAATTTCACAAGAACAAAGAGGAGTTTTCCCCCCTAAATGTAATCACTTAATGAGACTGAGAAACTATCCTACACAATGCTAGTAATAAAAATCAGTAAGACTTAAATGGGGAAGAGAGAAAAAAAAAAAAAACAAGAAACAGCATCTTTTTTTATACACATTAACAAAATAAAAAATATATAAAAGAATTTCAATATCTATAACCTCAATGCTGCAACTTTCTGCACATATATATCTATCAGTTGTTAACTATTCTATACATGGATAAGACCTAAAATTTCATAGTTTACATGAATACTTCACTATCAAATTCAAATGTTATCATAAAGATTTTTTCAAATAGAAGTCAATAATAATGAACTGTGATCCTGACAATAAGAACAGCCCATTAACAAATGACCAATTAATTAGTTTTATAATATTTGAAAGACCGTATTTCCTATTCATTCTATTTTATGAATTCCTTAATAAAGTTTCCGATTTTTAACATGAAAATTTTACGTAATTTCATTATACATTTTCTTAAAGAAATCATAATATATTTTTCCAATGTTCCAATAATTTTATAGAATACTAAATAAAAAAAAATTACCTTTTTTGGGTCCCAATAACTATTTAGCTGATCATTTTCATGAACAGCATTTCCATCAATATCTAGAATTCAAAGAAAATTATTACACTATATTTCAAATAAACTGTAAACTTTTTAAAAAATCAACCGATCACCTATGGCATTCAGCATCATATTAATAATATTATTTTATAATGTCAATCAACTTTGACAGACTGCATCTTATCATACCAAATGACAGTACTATATTAAATAATACTTCACCATACATAAAACAGCTTTGTAATTGGTTAACTATGCTTGTAAAGTGCAAATAAATCAATGAATAAATTATTTCAGCTGTTTGACCTATGGCAAGTTTTTATTTTGCAGTGAATGACAGGTGGTAATTTATGACTTTTATAGACCACAAAATTTCAACTGAAATAAAAATTAGTAAAATCAATAGACAGGTTGAGATTTGGATATTCTATATTTTTAATATCTATATTTGTTACAGATATTAAAAAATAAGATAGGCATCCTTTAATCAAGTAAGAATTAGATCTGTTTTATTAAAGATGTATTTAATTCATTGTGGCACAAAGTATTCAAGAAATATAGAAGTGCATTAAAAACTAATGAATATTTGATTAAGTGTATTTATTATTTATAAAAAATGAAATGAAAAAGAAAAGACACATGCAGAAACTGATTGTTTACAAAGTAAAAACTATCAACAATTCATCTCATGGCACTATCTAGTTAAATAAATAAACCACTGAAACTGTTTTATCAAACTGTAGTTAGCAATCAATATGCAAATTTGAAAAATGTCTATATCATGCCCTTGCTTGATATATAGTATTGCTAAATGAATAGTAAATCTTATAGTTCTCTACTAAGGGTTACACTACCTGCTAGCTTTCTCATCAGCCCCCAAGAATTACAATGAAAGTTTCAGGATTTTTTCCCCCCTCATGGACAAGTTTTTTTTAATTTTATCTATAAGTTTAAAATAATTGACAAATCCTTAGAACCAATCTCCCCAGTCTTAATTACTGGCTTTATTTCTTTAATTCTTATTTCATTTAAAGGTGTATGATGTTTAGATATGTTATTACTGACCTCTTGTTCCTTCTCCATCATTTCCAAGAGAAATCTCAAATACACTACCTGACAGTCATTCTTTATGAGGAAAAACCAATAGTATAATAATATTTTCTAGTGTATGTGTGGAAATATATTTTAACAAAGTATAGCTGAAACAACAGATCTTAGAGTTTTATTTTCTACGGGAATCATATTCTGAACAGCGAAAAAGAAATAAGTGATCCATCATACATCTCAACACAAGAGCAAAAGAGATGAAAATTTGTCTCTTCAGTAGTTTTACTATGAGATTCTGATAGAATTTTCTTTACCACATGTTGATTTAGGAAAGGGAATCTTAGGTATCTTTAAACAGTATGTGTGGGTTCTAAGGGATTTTTATCCCTTTGCTTACAGCATGAGAAAATGCTTAAGTCCCCAGTTTCCCAGAGTGCATGTTACAAATAATTAAATAAAAAGTTGAAATTGAATCAGGAAATAAGATAACATTTTAGAATGTAGTTAATAAAGGATAAATTAAGATAGAAACTAGGAAATTAATTAGAATTTAAATTACATTAAGAAATATCTTCATACACATTTATAGATATATAAAACTTGATTTGAAAGCAATATTAGGCTGAATTTGTTAATCATTAATTGGCAAGAGTTTATACACTCCAATTGTTTACATGGATGCCTTGGTGAAAACATTGATCATTTTTTTCGTTAGGCAATACGAAAAAATTCGTTTAAGTCGAGCAATGTCAATTATAAATCGAAACCATCAAAAACAGAAAGTTAGAGCAAATGAAAGTGTTAAGAACCATTCATAAGTAGATCCATGTGAATTAGGATCACACAGTGAGGAAAAACATGTCCAAAAGAAAAAAAAATAACAAAAACAGTAAATAATTTTAAAAATTCACATATCCTTTTTACAATAATAATTTTTCTAATTACTATAAAAATATAAATACAAATTTGAAAATTTTCATAATAGTTATTGATGTCCTATAGTAATTAACATGAACTAAGTGCCTTTGCTACTTGGTTGTCATTAATCATCAATCTCTAATAGATTTGCTATACAAGCCTTGATTGCTACAATTATTTCAGAATACATCAAATAAAATTCAGCTTTATTTCTTTCCATTATCATCTGATCATTTCCATTATCATTGATCAGATAGGCAGAAGCTATTAATCTTAATCAAAATAAATAGCAGACATTTCTCTGCCCAATTCACTCTTGATGATATTTCACTTTACAACCAGCATCCCAGTTTCTACTATAGAAGAGTCCACCAGTATAAAACTTAACACTTCCAGATTAGTATATAGAGATAAACAATAAGAAATTCAATCTTATTCCTTCAGTTTTAAAATAAACATTAGCAATACATTGCTGAAAGATTTTCTATTTGTTGTGTAGCATGCTCAATTCATTCCACAAAGCAAATTTATGAGTAATATTGAAATTCAGTAGCTAATAGGTTTATGCACATCTTTCTCCACCTTATTCAATGTAGAAATTTCATTCACATTCTTCTCAAGAAAAGAGGACAAAACATAGTATCTAAACATTGATTTATCAACATAAACTTTTTGAAAATTTTATGAACAAGATAAATGCAAGGATCACAGGAAGAATGTTGTTTATTTCCAAGAAAAATTTCACCTATTTTCTTTCTTTTTGTTACATCATTATATTTTCTCATATTCAAATCTAATTTTTTTTTTAATATGATCTTCACATATTTTGCAGAATTGTTACAAATGTAATACATTTGCATGTAATATAGCATAAATGAATTTATACATCACGAATAATGCTTTTCATAATTTCATGGCTACAGTCAGGCTATTTAGTTATTTGATGTAAGCACATTACAAAGACTGATTCCATTTACAGAGTGCATGAATCAAAAATACACAAGGAATACAAGCCACAAAGCATATTAAAACCCACATAAAAAAAGGGGACAGCAAAAAATACAGAACTGCACTGTGTGTGTTATGGTTCTAGAGTTCAGTGTATATGACTTACCAGCTTCACTGGTGCAAAACTTAAATAATTTAAATTTATTAAAATGAAAAAAATTTCAAATTATATACTTTATTTATATATGCAAATTTATTTCTTTATTTGTGTTAATAAATTAATATAAAAAATATCATTACTTTCAAAAACATTACAAGAATCTGTTTATATCACAAATGCAATTACTTTTAACTATTAGATACTCTTTTTATGCCAATACATCTCAATAAACAAAACCTTTATGGAAATGCGAAAAAAGACTTCAATATAAAATAACTTAATACTTACCAACATTTCTATTATTTGGAGGAGTATTGGCACCATGATAATTTTCTTGTGTGTTCATGGCACTTTGGTGAAGGGCAGAATCCGAATTAGTCCTGTAATGAAATAAAAATCATTGATCAGTTAATATGCACAAATTTGCCTTCAATTTCTTTATCAAAATCTCAAACTTTACTTGCAGAAAATATAAGTATACTTATTCATTGCATATAATGACTCATTTTAAGTGATTCAAGAGTTAAAAATATATAACCATATAATTTCATTTAATCTAAAAATTAATCTACAATTTCTTACAATTCCGCAGCAATTTTTATTACTATTATTTATATTATTGAAATCAACAATGAAAAAATTATGCATTTCCTGAATGGTGCCTAAGTTGTGATCTTTATACTGAAAAAAATTAAATACTGGGTTTAATTAATACTAGTTTATTAATAATGTTTGATACACTGAATTGTAACTAATATCTTAATTGCAATCAGTGGTTTTTGAGAGTGTTAATGTGTCTATTAATGGTCTCCTTCTGCACTATTAAAATTTATTACATAAAAAAAATTATCCCTTTTTTTTAACTTTTTTGAAGATAAAATAAATGCTGAATTAAATAATACTTCAATAATTTAACTTTTATAGCTGTAGTTCAAATTTCAATTCAATTTCTCTCAAATTATTTTAAAATGCCTGAACAAGACTAGTAAATTTTAATGTACAATGCATATTATGCATAAAACATATCTACATTAATTTAAAAGCATATCATCCATGCTCTTTAGTCAGAAAAATAATAATAATGGGAAATTTTATTATTATTATTATTAAATTTATAAAAAAATCATTTGTAACTAGACAGAATAAATGATGGTTAGTATTGACAGAGAATAGATAGATCCATTTGGAAAATTAAGTTAAAAAAATAGTAGTAGTAGTATAATTTTTTTAAATATTCAAATATTCTATACTAAGATGATTTAATTATATATTAAAGAATGTATGTCCACTTCCACTAAGATCAATTTTCTGTGTCGAAATATCACATTAAAATTTGACAACAGTAGGTAAATGGTAACGATATATTTCAATAGTGGTATCAAACCACAATGAACTCATGTAGCAATGAAAACTTACAATTACAATACCCACTTTCTATCTTTTACATTTATATATTGATAAAAATACATAGGAATAGATACAATTCATAAGTTTCAACAGAAAATTTACTCATTTATTTCAAATTTAACTAAACAAAGAACATCATACCTTCTCCAGTTTGTGTCAGGAGGTGGTGACAGATAAGAAGAGTTATAAGGTGAAACATCAATCTGCAAAACAAAATATTTTTAAAAAATTAATTGTAATAATTACATAGTAATAATACAATGTACCCCTTTATAAAGTGACAAAAAAATTGTGTTTAGTTCTCATACAAAGTAATATAATACCTACGTTAATTCAACATTTTGGAATAATTTTGACTTTTTCAATTCATTAGAAAAAATTCCGTTACTTTATATGCAATTATTCTTCTGTTTCTGTCAGTTTTCAATGCCTTTTATATTCAAATTCAGTGATTAAAAAATTAGACACATTTCAACTTACATAAATTCACACAATAATACGTGTCATGTATACAATAATTTTATGCATAACTTATCTCCCAAATTATTCAAGAAACCACTGTTCTGAAACAGAATAAATATATTCATATTGCACTTTATTCAAATTGGAACTTTTGAGAATTAAAAAAGAGGAAGGATATGCTAGATTTATTCTACTAATTTTATTATTTTTTTTTTCCTAAACTTGAATATAAAATTTCATTTGATCACATAAGATTCAATAAATGTTTACAGTATAAAAATATTATTTTTTAGAAATTCAGTTTAATAAATATGAAATATTAAAACAGAGAAATTGTCCTTTTGACTTTTATCATACATCTAGTTACAGATAAAAATATACATTTCCAACAGCAAAGATTATCAAAGAAAGAGATTTGATAATATTTATTGTATATTTCCATATGATTAAGGAATTCGCTGAAAAAATATTATTCAAAACTCTTATTGAGGGAATCAGAAAATTTACAATTCCAGAATGAAACAAAATACTAATAAGTTAATGTTTCAAGAAAATAAAATCTATTTCAATTACATCTACGATTTAGAGAGTGGAATAAATTTATATTGACAGAATGATTTAGAACATTAATTTATGACTGCATCAATGTTACAAGTGTCCTAATAAAGAATTAAAATAATCCATGATATCAGGAATATAAATACTACAACAACATTAATTTTTTAAAAATCATATTTGCTAAATTATCATATACAATGTAAAGGAACAGAAAGAAAATTCTTAAGTTGTTTCTAATTTACATCATTAATAACTTCTTTATTAAAAACCTTATGAAATATACATTTTATCTCAACATAAAAAAAATGTAAATAAATACAGCTAGTTTACAGATTCTGATAGTAGGAAGTACAAAACTATGCAAGATAGATTTTTAAGTTTTCTACAAAATTGAAGATTATTATTATTCAAAATTCTGATTTCATCAAAGGAAATAATAATGACAGAAGGAATGTTAAATAATTATTAAATACTCAGATTCTCTATTCAAAAATTGACAGAATTTTTTTTTTTTTTTTTTTTCAAATCAGTAAGTATATTTTCAGTATTCTAACTTCACACATGCATGCGATCTTTAAAAAGAAACATGAAATAATTATTTGGTGAAAGTTATACAGAAGTTGAAAGTTAAGTTTTCAAATGCATCTAATAAAAAGGAAACTGTCATCTTGAATTTTTTTTCTAATCACATTAAAATTCTAACACTTTGTATATAGAAAAAATTTGACAAAAAAAAAGCATTTGATAAATATATAGATTGCTGATAAATTTAAATAGTTTAAGCAATATATTACTGTGCATATTACAAACCCTTTTATTTTCAAAAGCAAACCGTCTACTCTGATGTGGCACTGAATGTCGCCCCCTTTCTCGGTGCATTCGATCAGCTGAAACTTCTCGACCTTGCTTCATGTCTTCTAAACTATTTAAAGCACTCTATAATAATAAAGTTATGCAAGTTAAAAAACAGAATTTACAGAATAAAATATTAATAGAATAAAAATAAGATAGCTAAAAAAATTTTAAATATGATAATAGAACACATTTTTAATAACAAAAAAAAACTGTGCATGTTTATATCTAATTACAGAAAAACAAACATAAGCATCATACATTTCCTACTGCTTGTGATGATTACAGACAGTTACAGATATTTTTTTTACTCCTTTTTAAAGGCTTAAATTGATAATTAGATTTTTGAATATGATATTCAATAGAATATAAGAAAAAAATTTAAGAATAAAAATAAATCGTTAGAACATTATTCAGTGATTATTCTTATGCTTTTTCGAACAGTATAAAAACTCTAAAAATATAATTACATAGTAATTCACCTTGAAACAAATTAATTTAAATTTTGCTTGAGAAATGCTGCTGGAATTCTCTTACATAAATAATCTTTTTACATTACATCAATAATCTCTTTATTTAAGCAAGACAACTTTCCCAATAAATAGAAAATTTCTTCTTCTACTTTATTGTAATTTGAAGTAAATTTTAAGTTTGAAAATAAATACATTACACAAGAAATTACTTAATTGTATTTCATCACTTAAAAATGAAATTTGAAGGACAACCATTATTCTAAACTTTTACTTACATAATTTTTATAAAATTCATCAAGAAAATTTTTTAAATGATTTAATTTTTTTAAATATAGAATACCTCAATTAGTAAAACTTTATCTGTCAATATGCAGAAGAATACTATGTGTAAGTAAGTGAAGTACTGTTTTCAGATAGAGAATTTTTTTTTTAAATAACATGATCATTTTTTTTAAGATTTTTTTTAATAAAAAATATGAAAAAAACATTATTATAAAATATACAATAATTTTTTAATACAAAAATTTTTACATGAATATTACATAGATATCATAATTAGTGCACAAAGCATTTCATTTTGTTCAGTTACTTAAAATTTTATTAAAATTGAATAAACTTCAATAATTAAAACTTTTCCAAATAGGCATGATCATAATTATTGTATAATATTCTTGCAAAAATAACTAATTAATAATTTTCCGATTGTACATTTCTATCCACATTCTTAAACCATTAATAACAATCTGTTAATTTTAAACATTATCATAATACATATTTATAAGATCTGTTTCTACAATTATTTCATACACATTCCATTTGAACTGATACTGACCTGAAGGTCAATGCTGTTATTACCAATCTGATTCACATTGGGTAAAGATCCAGCCCGATATGCCCCGAGTGACTGATTAATGTGTAAATGATGATGTTTAGGTCCCTAAAAAATAAAGTTAAATTAACATATTACACTTTTAAGATTTAACAAAATTTTCAGGGCATATTTCAATCACTCAACATCAAAATAACTTTAAAGAAGCCTAAAGCTTCATATATCACATTCATTCATGAACTGTTTAAAAATAATAAAAACAGATCTATAAAATATGTAATATGATAAAAAGAAAAATTGTAAAGGAAAATTCAAATTTAATTCAAAACATAAAACCTTATCTATTTTGTGCAGTTTTTTAATTGCATTTTTCATATAAGTAGCTTTTTTAAAAGGGAAACA
>JAPMOR010084946.1:3789-14334 GCA_026543865.1 Argiope aurantia
TATATATATATATATATATATATATATATATATATATATTCTGCTTCGGAAAGAATCGTATCTCAATTACTTCTTCAAAAAGTCGGGATTTAAGCACTTGGAGAATGGGAAAAAAGAAACTTGAGTTGATTCGAGTTCTTTTTTTATTTCAGTTACTCGTGCATTCTTTAACACTTCTATAAATACTAAAACATGCCTTTTCTGTTTGTAATTGTAGCGAAAGGCCGTCGATTATTATTTCTAGGGACAAGAAATTTCTAGAAAAGAAAACTCATATTTCCAAATCATTACGAAAAGCATGGTTCACATTTCGATGATGCAATAAAAACAAATTTGAAATAGCTGTTTTTCTTTATTTTTCCAAGCTTTCTCATACCTACATTCGATTTACTTTTTCTGTGCATATGCATTTTCACTCTAAGCGGTTAACTCAGCTTTTCCATTTTTCTAGTATACATGTGGACAAAGAAGAAATAAATCATGGTTATATGTCGATATATTTTCTAGAAATTTTACCGCTAAAATATTCATTAAATTAAAAATATATATATATTCGATTTTATTCATTTTCAAAGTTATCTTATTTCAAAGCCAGCTAATGAAAATGTTTAAACATTAAGTGGTTAGCTTTATCAATATATATTATTCTTTATAGATAAAGAGAATTGTCTGGATAGATTTGTTGAGATGATGGTCAACGGCTCTAAGATAAACGAGTACATTTCTTAAGAGAGAGATAACATTTGACACATAGAGCGAGTCACGGAGAAATGGCAAAGTTTTAACAAAAGCAATTACATTGAATTTGGAGTGCTCCTTTTTTCCCTTACCTCTCATTATTGATATATCATCCATCGCTTGTTATGAAGAAATAAAACTCACTTTTATTTGGAAAACTTTGCTTCGTGGCCATTTTCTAATTTTCAGATGGTTAAATAGCGAATTCAATTAACAAACGTCCACTTAAATGTCGATTCTTTGCAAATGCCAACATCTATATTTATTTGAATAATACAATTTTCAGAGCTGTACAATTATTGTCTGCATCAAATTTTATTTAAGCAACTCGAGTTGTTTTCTCAACTCGATGTCAGTGCCCTTCAAATTTTCTGTTGAGTTATATTAACGTCCCGTTTTAAAGTAACGCTAGAGATGTTTTGGGCCGGACCTCGTCATTTTGAACCACGGACAGATGACGAGGATGATACCTCAGTCGGTACCTCCCCTATCTAAACTTCCACACCACACCAGAGGGAGGGCAATGGGTCCCGACGGATTTGATGTGCACCAGACCCCCTTACATGACGGTTCTTCGGTGGAATCGGGTCTCGAACTAGACACTCCCTGGTTCCGAAGCTGAGACCTTACCACCAGGCCACCTCGACTTTCGAATACTTGGAATAAAGCCATTAGGACGAAGAATTAAAATTTCCCATTCAACAACGTTGTTATTTTTAGTTTCGAAATTAGAAATTTTTACAGCTACAATAAACAAACAGAAATCGTTACACGACTACAATGCTCTAAATTGTAATTGTTGTTTTGTAGATAACTAATGTAAATCTAGTTACCAAATTCTGCTTCAAATGCCTGAGAATCAGCCAGAAATTAGCAAATATCATTTTATTTTTGCTTTTTATATAATAATATTTAAGTAAATTTCTATGTATTAAATTCAGTTTTTCTAGATATAAAGAAAAAAAAAGAAATGATGTTAATCTAATCCGTTTTTTTCAAAACATTTTCCTACTAGATGGTAAAATCTTTTAAAAGAATATTATAAATTTTTTAAAAAAATAGAACTACCTGATTAATATTCCCTACTGAAATTCTTTGATAGAATAATTTTTCTTTTGTTACATCATAAAAAGCTTCTAATTAAAATTTTCACATGAATTCTCTTTTTATGCCAGGAATAATTAATTATACTAATCAATATTTAGAGCAAGATACAGGGGGAAAAATATAATACTATATATGTAATTATTTGTAAGCCTGTTTCAAAACTGGATGTTTATGTTCTCTAAGTTATGCTTTAAATTCTTTGCATAATATGTGTTGAAATCTTAAGGAACGATTATTTTACAAGAAGGTTATGTAAAACGCCTACTTTGTTAACGTATATATTTTTTTAATTATATGAAACAGTAAGCATTTTATTTCTTAATTAAATAAAAAAATATTTACTAATCTTTTGGATTTCTTCAGATTTTTTTATGCAGCAAACCATAAATAAAATTTTTTTTAATTACTTTTTCTTGCATTATCGTTCGAAGTACGTCGCTTTACATCATAAAATTCATTTTCCATCAAATATTTTTATGCATTATTATTGTTAAGAATTCTTAAGGACAAATAAGATTTAGAGAAAATGAATGTTCAGAATAATAAATAATTAATTAATGAAAAAAATAAAAAACAATCACATATTTAATCTGAAATTTATAAATCAAAAAGCAGAACCTTTGATTTATATACTTACTTTATTTTTCTCTGATATTTCAACATCATCTGCAGAAGGTTTTGAATTTCGAATATGAAATATATAATTAATCGGAAAGAAATTTTTTTTTATCTGCAGCTCTTATTCATAAGCATATCAAGAAAGAAGAGAATAAAAGGTAGCATATTAATTTAAAAAAAAGTAAAATTTAAATAAATTTTGTACGTAAAGTTTCATTATTCTTGAAAACCATTTAATAATTTTCAAATCTCTGAAATACTAAAGTTTACACTATAATTAATTGTAAAATAATTATTCTTATATAGAAATCGGAAAATCAGTTATTTCATAATTATCTGCAAAACAATAATAATTATCTGAGATAAATACCTGAAATAAATCTTCTGTTTTCAAATTCTATCATCTAGAAAATTGTACATTGTCAAGTTCATCGGACGGAAAGTAATCTGAATGTGCGTACGATAAGATTTTTATGATGGTAGGGAATCTTTTGGGTTTATTAAAGAGTCCAATTGATGTAATAATTATTTATTAATGTTACATTAACCACTGATAAGTATATGTTACTAATTTCAAAAAACTTTAAAGAAAAGTAGAGAATATAAATATGCTCAATAGCAAAGTATGGGTCGTTCGTCTGGCTATTATTGAAACTTCAAGCTTCAGAGGACACCGATTCAACAAAAGTTCATAAAAGCATTTTCCCTATTTCTTTTCGACATAATGCAAAGATCTGATTTTTTTCTTTTATTTATTTTTTATTTATTTATTTCTTTATTTTTGCTTTTTCTTCTTTTTCTTAACAAAAGGACATTTCAAAGCCAGTATTGCTTTTATCGAAAATGGCTATTTACTATAGTAGGATCTCTAACTATGAACTATTCCATAGGAAATTAATAAGAGATTGGATTACAATAGTTAGAAATAGATATAGAGATTCTTTGAATTTCTCTGATTACTTCATGAGCAGGTATTTCTTTCAAACTTACTGCACAATAGAAACGCCTTATGACGTTAGACTCAAGAAGAACCTTGGAAATTTACAAGAAAATATTACATTGGAAAATATTAATTTGACAGGAAGGTAGAAATTATATTTTCAAACTTAAGAAGAGTTTTCAAAGCTACATCTGCAAATTTCAGAATCAAGCAGCCAAAAATGGAAAATAAATCTTAATGGAATTTTAACATTATTATAATATCTTTTATTGTTAAAAAAACACATATATTTTTCAAAAATGTTGAATAATTTGTTATTTAAGAAAAAGTGATATTAAGTCTGAGAATACGATAGGGTCAAATAATTCTTATCACTACAAATATATTCTTTTAAAATCAATTACTGTGATCAAAAGGCAAATGACGTATTTCCGGTCACTGCTTGATTTCCGAAATAATTGGAAACATAACAGGATGATAATGAATGTTGTTGTAATAAAACTGTTTAGTTAATAAATTACTTTAGGAGAGATACACTATTTAATGAATACTTCAAAATTTGACTATGCATATTTCCATAAATTATAAATGAATTTTCTTCTTATGCGAACATTTTAAACGAAAGGAAATGACAATTTCTGCGACATTCATTCCCTAACTGACCTTATATTTCCTTTAAAGGATGAGAAAAAACTATCTCAGCTATTTTTGGTAGCTTCTACCACAATTAATTTCCTTCGCAGAAAAGAAAATAATTTCCATGAATAAAAATGGAGCAATTTCCACAGAAATTGTTCCAATTAACTTAATTCTTTGGCAGTTATTAACGTTACTTATTACCCAGTTCATATTCTAAAATGTGCTCAAATTCTTCAGAGAATGAAAAACAATATTCTTCACCAAATCCCATATTTTTCATTAATTTTTTTTAATTTCCTTTTATAAAAATACAAACGTTTAAATGAATGCATATATAGGAACGAAGCAGTAGATTTCTGATATTCTGATTTCCTGTATTCTGATTCTGCTCTTTAAAATTGCATTTCTCTCTCTTAGCTGATCTCTAAATTCGGAACACCTTGAAAATAATATTATTATTTTATACATAATATCAAACCAAGGGTGATGATAAGGTCTAAAGCTAGTGAGATAACTCAAGAATATCATAATATACTTAGATTTACAAAAATATGTTTACGAATGCTCTCAGATTTTTGAAAAATTATGCATTCTGATTAGCATCTTCTCTTTCATCTTTTTTTTACATAATTCTTGCAAAAGCTGAAAAAGGCAAATGCAGAAAGAAACCGTTGATTGATTCAGACGTTAAAACCTAAACGACGGGACACGACAGATAAAAATGATGGTGTTGTTCTCTGTAAATAAATCCTGTACTCATCCATTCCTGACTCTGATCATTCACGAGCACTACACGCCACACAAATCCAACCTCTCCCCCATGACTAGGTCAAAATGTCGAAATTGATTAGTTCTGGTCTGTTTTGGAACGGAAGGTTAGATATCCAACTCCTTTCAATTCCCAATATTGCAAGTAAGGTAGCTCCTTAAAGCCAAACATCCCCCACTGTCCCAAAGAAAATATTCGCCGTACGTCCCACATTGATTCATACGATTATTTCACGAAGAGTTGCTTGACTGTTAACACTGACGAATCTATGCACACATCGCTGATATCAATCATAAAGCGCAGACGGTCGGCCACTGCGCTGTCCATGATGGGAGGTTATGCTTGATATTTGGTATTTTTGGCACTCTCTTAACACTGTGAATCTCGGAATGTTGAATTCGTTAACGTTTTTCGAATTGGAATGTCCCATGCGTTTAACTTCGACTGCCGCTCTGTGTTTAAAGTCGCTTAATTTCCGTTGTGTGGCCATAATCACGTCACAAATTTTTTTTTCACACAAATCACTTGAATACAAATGAAAGCCCTACAATGCACTGCCTATTAATATATTCTTTAAGCGATACTATTTCTAACTTTATATTGCATATTGATATCCCATGGCTTTTATCACCTCAGTATAAAGCACAGGAATTTGAAAATATCAAAGTTTTAGATTGGAAAAATATAATATAAGAATATTGGCACTATTCAAGAAGTACGAATACAAAGAATTATAAATATTTTCTACTTCTCGTTTAGGATATTTTCTCAAAAGTTTAGAAACTTTAGAGTAAAAAGTTAAGATAGAAATTCCACTAATATGTGGAAGTTACTGAAATACGTCATAAAAAATCATGGGATATTACTATGATGGCAGACTTCTAATGGATGCTTAAAACATAATATTATTGATGATGCACAAACGTGTAGAATAAGCATGAAAGGGAAGAAAAAGCGTTTCTGTAATCCCAAACAATGAATATTGACCATTTTTGTTCTGATGCGTTAGAACATAAAGTTTATTTTTAATTCACCGGCTTAATATCTGACGAAAATACGATAAGAATTTGCAAGAAAACTGTATCTGAAGAGGGAAAAGTTAGATCATTCTCAGTTGCAGTATAACGGAAATCATGAAAGTCACCCAAATTACCCATGGAAGCTGGAACAGAATTGATTTGTAGATTTGCCTCATTTATAAATAAACGTTCTAAAGTTCATTATAGATTTTAGTTTATTCTTCTAATTAAAAAATGTCTATTCTACTCCATATGTTAGTTTTTCTTTTGTTAAAAACAGTATCAACACACTTTTTTTATATTCTTCATACTGAATCTCATATATTCGTTCAAAATTTTTGGATCCGAAACAGGATCATAAACTAGAGCAAACAAGCGCTTCTTTATTAAAGTCTCTCTATATATCGCCAATATTTTCTAGTAAACACGACGTATATTATACTTTATGAATAAATGCATCTTTTCTCATGTTAACTTCTTGAGACGAAAATTTTCATTTTTGATGGTTGATGCTGTTAACATGACGAACAGTTGCTGAAAAAGTACTCTAAGCACTGATGACAACTCCTGATGCCCGGATGGTGACATGCCTTCCATCTTCCCACTTCCGCTCCCTATTGGTTCTCTTCGGTTTTCTTCCTGATTCAGCTCGTGTTAAGATGCGAGACACATTTTTCATCATTTCATTCAGTCACTTCACTCTCCTAATCTTCATAAGCCAGTCATATTTTTGGTATCGATTGCTTTCTCCTGAAGAGTGCTTTTTTTTTTTCCCCTCCTAACGAAACCGAAAGAAGTATCATCTCGAGGTAA
Source organism: Argiope aurantia (assembly GCA_026543865.1). Taxonomy (NCBI): domain Eukaryota; kingdom Metazoa; phylum Arthropoda; class Arachnida; order Araneae; family Araneidae; genus Argiope; species Argiope aurantia. Next base: position 10,433 of record JAPMOR010084946.1, read on the forward strand.
ACTTCATTGACCTAAATCGAATCAGGCCGAAGGGTGATTGCTAAATCAGCTGCATTTGATGAATTATTAAAACTTTCTGTTATGCTCACAGTCGGTGGCTTTTAAAACATTTTACTTTTTATTTCATTTCAGCTGGTTTTCTTTTCTTTTCTTTTCTTTTTTTTCTTTTTGCATAAACTATTTTCTAGTGGAATTTTCTGTTCTCGTGATGACAATTTTTCTCAATTCTCGTGATGACAAATGGCGGGTTGATTTATTTTAATTATGTTTTTTGATAGAAACACGCAGAACTGTTCTATTTTGAAACAGAAATAATTGCAGTAAATTTTCGATAAGATGAGTTGCTATTAAATATAAAAAGACGCAATGTTATAAATAGAATCAAATCCTATTTCGTATTGCAGACAATTTACACTCTAAAAGCGAGTTTTCTAACTATTCTCAGGTTCCATTAGGGATCCGAATGTTAAACTGCTTTTGATAATACTATTTTGATAATTTCTAATGTAAGTAAATTCTGAAGGTTAAATTTTCATTACATTTTTGGTAAATAAATCTTTTATAACCTGGGCTGTATGTTTCCTATTCTCAGGATTTGGAAGCTTATTTCTTAATACATAAGTTGAAAAGAAAAACATGAAGTAATCTTCAATAAATATGAATTTCGATTATATTTCAGAACCCAAAATTTCATTTTTAGTGTAAATAAAAAATTTCACTTACTTTTATTTTCATTGTATTTCCATCCACGTAAATGTATTAATATAATAAGAAAATTGTCATTAATTTCCGCCAGATTAAAAATGAAAGTTGATTCTGCAAGAACGGATTAAAGCAGACAGTATGTCATATAACTTGGTTTGAAAATAGCGATAATCATTTTAAATCCGTTTCTATTCCTGTTTATTACACCGGGTTTACACTCGGCCAGTTATAAGACGGCCAGCAGGCAGCGCATGCTTAGAAAGGCTGAAAAATGCTGTTCAGTCGATGGCAAGTAAATGCCCCGAAGGGGCAACAACTTGCCGGTGTATTGCAATTTTTTTTTTTTTTTTTTTTTCTTATTACTCACGCGTTTTTAGATTTTGGCGGTTTTTTTTTTTTTTTTTTTTGACGTGAAAAGAATTGATCACTTATAGATTAATTCCGACATGTTTCGTTCTTTGTTGTTTCTGATACGAAGTTGGGTATTTTTTTCATTTTATTTGACATTTCTTTCCTATAGTTTTCCAAATTTAGGTATTTTGAACTTTTTTTTTATTTTACCATATTTCTTTGTGTAAATATCCATCATTTTTATACGATATGCAGTGAAAAGGAAAAATTCAGGGATGTCAAAACAGCAATTTATAGCCAAGCATCGAATGTCTGAATAATTCTTATGAAATTGTGGCAAACATAAATCAGTTCCTTTCTACGCATTCCCTGCCTACTGGCCTTCTTACAACTGGCTGAGTGTAAACCCGGCATTATATAAAAACTTTTATGCAATCATTGCGTTTTATCCGCTTTTCGATTGGTAAATAACGTGTCACCTGTCATTTTACATGGCTTATTAAACCCCAATAAGTATTTATATTCCTTTGTCAGTGAAACGATGACAAAAAAAAGGAAATTAAAACTTTAGTTGACACAAAATTAACAGCAAATGAATTTAAAACAATATTATTTGCTAATTCTACTTTATGACACACCATTTGTGGCAATAGTAATGAATAGCGCTCTGGTTTGTTTATTTTTTGCGAGTGACGAAAATTTTTCATCTTTCGGCTGACAATCTTCTGAATATCTAAACAATACATGTGTTAACCCTGAATTATTTTCTAAATAATAATGGGGCGTCCAACGATATCAGATGAAGAAAACTTGCGAAGAAAGACCGATAGAGAATCTGCCAATTTGAAAAGAAAAGCTAAACTTGCAGCTACTACTTTCATATGTTTTTATTTATAATTACTGTATAGTATGCAATATGTCCACTCTAATCGTAGCCTGGTGGTTGATTTCGAAGTCCCTGAAAATATGCACACAGTTGAAAAAAATAATGCCCTAAATGATGTAAAGAAATGAATTTTGTGTAGTCGGAGTCAATAAATGTATTGCTGAAATAATTACAAAATTCAAATTTTGTGTAGTCTCCATGTTCTATTAGTTATTTTTAATAAAATATTCTGGACACTAAAATTCCACTATTCTGTGATCAAATTCTGACCAGGTTACGGCTTTGAATTTTAATGTTTTAGGCAATCAACCACCGTCAGGAGAATGCGCTATGAACTAATAAGTTTCGAAGTGGCCATTGTAATAGACAAAAATCACTTAAAAGATAGATATTCAAAGCTACGTTTGCAAAGAAAAACAACAAATATTCAATGTCTCTTATATATTTTTAAAAACTTTTTTTTATTCTGTACTAGCTGGTACCTTTCGGGTAGCTGCCGCAGAAGAAATCATTTTGGAAATATCGTTTGAAATTTGAATAGCTGGCTGTCCGACTTGTGAGTCTCCAACATACAGCTGGCAATATGAAAGGCATTTCTCGAGTAGATTTTCTAGATTCAAATAAATAAGTTGGCGAGTTTTATCGCAATTGGATGGATGGGACGGCAGCGCATAGAATACGAACAAACAAAAATTCATTTTTATATAGTAGATAAGATAATAATTGTAATATGAATTCATTTTTATATATTAGATAAAATAATTGTAATATGAATTCATTTGTATATATTAGATAAGATAATAATTGTACTATGAATTCATTTTTATATATTAAATAAGATAATAATTGTACTATGCCTATAACTTTTGCGCAATTTCGCAATCGGATGAACGGGACTACAACGCATAAAATACGAACAAACAAAAATTATTTTTTATATATTGTATATTTGCTTTGCTTTTATTATTTCAAGGCTGGACTTTAAGATAACATACCTGCATAAACAAACATGTGCCAGATCATAATGGATAGCTTTTTCAATCTGAAATCTCAATAGTTCACGCCGAAGCTTTCAAATCGCAAATTGAATATGGATTGGGAACAAAATAAACTGTAGATTGTCTTTTCCAGTTTATTTTCGCTTCCACCGAGGTACTCTCAAGTTCGCTACATTTCAAATACAGTAAAGTCCCGAATATTCACAGAATTGTGGAAATTGAATTCTTCGAATAATATAAAAATGACTGAAAAAAAGGCACAAAAAACACGAATACGTTTTTCAGTTTTCTTTAAGTTATTGCGAGGAAATATACACACATTACAATTTAATAAACAACAGATTTCTGTACCAAAGACTGTTAGTTTACTTTTTTATCAAAGGAAAATACATTTTTTTCTTTTGTATTAAAAGACTTTTTTTTTTAATTTCTCGCATACGATGTATATAAAGAAAAAGTGCAGTAATCGTCAAAAAGGTCGAACACGAAATTCTGACGAATCTCCACTTTTTAAACTTTCCTGAGTGAGAAAAATACATTTTTAGAATTATATCTGCCTGTCTGTCTGAGCTATGTTACTCCGCTCCGCCTAATCGTAAATTAAATTTGAATGACCGGATCACAGCGACAGCGTTAGCAGGAGCTACGGTTGAGTTCTAAGGGGCATCACCAGCCACGTTACAACCCTTCCCGTGGGAAACATGTTTAGTCATCTTAGGTGGCAGCTAACTCCCCAACTGCTGTACTCACCCGGGAAAGGAGAATCAATCACCATGCCGGTAGCTTCTCGTCCTCATATCTGAGGTGCCCCCCCCCCCCCCTCCTTTTCATCCGGGAGTGAAAACCCGATAACCTTAAAAGGCTTTGAGCCACAAGAAATAAAAAATAATATCAGTCCTTACACCAAATTTATGGATTTCAATTGAATGAAACACAATTCAGTCGAATTCGCTAGCATTCGG